>JAYMSP010002537.1:0-23720 GCA_036897095.1 Plantago elongata
ACAGTAAAATAACTAACCATTTTACTAGATATCTGAAAAGAGGTCTTATTACTTGTTAGAATATAATAGTTCTCAGTTCAGTGACTGGTAGTTGAATTACATTATTCCAGTTTTTTGGGATTTATCATGCTCATATTGATCGTGGAAAATCTACTTTTTTTTTTTTGCCTATCAACTATTACTACTTTCTATATTATGAAATCTAGAATGAAATGTATGAAAATAAAATTATTGTCTTCTGCAGGAAGTGAGATATCATATTACAAAAATGGAATATGCCAGGGAGTTGCTTTCAGGGATCTCTATGGTGGTTGTTACTATCCGGCTGCTTCAATGTACACCCTTCCAAACCAGCCAAATTGTGTTGTTAAGTTCAATTTCGGACCTGATTTTGAAAAGTTTCCCGAAGAGTTTGGTGAGCGTCCAGCCCCAAGACCTATGATTGAAGTTCCCTATCAAAGTCACGATGGCAGAGTTGAGAACGGTGTGTCCAGTGAGATGAAACAGTAGACCTAGAACATTTCTTGTTTTTACGTGAATTAAATAGGAACCACGATGTTATAGAACTTCTTTTTGTAATTTGCTGCTATTGACATGACTGACTTAGGAACAATCTGCTATTTTCAGTTTTCTTTCCCTTTGAGGGTGTGGAATCATGTAGCTAGTAATTGAAATGAAGGGTAAGAAAGACAACCCAAACAAATGGTGTCATATAGCCCTTAGGATAGCAGAGCAGGCTCTCCTCAGCCAGGCTTATTTTTCTAGTGTAGATTTTGTTTATTGGCTGCACCCGTTCGTAAAGCCTTGAGTATTTTTTAAAATTATTATGTAAACCAAAGATTTCACTGTAATTCTTTAGTACTAACATTGCTTCTTGTTTTTTTTCCCTTCTTAAAGTGATGATGTATTTGACACAAGGTTTCTAGTTTCAGTGCATTCCATTACTTCTGTGCTAGTGCTGTCTTTTTAAAGTAGGAGCTGAAGCATTTCCCGCTTATGTATGAACAAGCGCCAGCTACTTTCTAGGGTAATATAAGCTGCATGATAATAAGGCAGACTGTAGGTTATAAGGATATACATCTAGTAGTGAGCACACACTATTGACTGCTATAAATGCTTGAGTTGCCTCTAATGGAGAAGCGGAGAGGGATTCCCCCTCCTTTGGTGAACCCTACATGATGTGAGCCTTTTTTTGTGATGGCAGGTCTTCAATGGAACATGACCAGAATGTGCCCCATGTTCAAAGTGACAACAGAGGAATGATTCTAAAATTCTGAAATTCTGCTGAAAAGGTTCTTTAAGCTTGAGCTACATACTCAGGTTGGTAATGTTTCACTTGTAAATAGCTACTTGGCCATATGCCCTAATTGCCGGCTCTTGTTCATTCTCAGTATTTTGAGTATGTGCTTAATCGTTTCGAATGTCACAAATTAAGGCTATATGTCAGATTGACTAACTGAGAAATTGTAATAGATGTCTAGCTCGGTAACCTTTGTTAACTTGGATCGCCACCAATTTCAAGTATTTAGTATGGGAAATCAAGAAAAACATTGATTTCTTGCGCAAAGTATGATTAACGGGAAGATAAGGTCAGTTACTAGGTCTCACCTTTGCTACTCTGGGCATTGACTCTCTACTTGGAAGTTCACATCTTTAAGTTTAGCGGGGAAACTCATTAACCCACTTTCAAATCTTTCTTCTCATTCAAGAGAATTGTCACACTCTATATTAAGATACTTCAAGGTTAGCTCCTTGTTTCTCTTTCTTCCTTCTATCTTATTGTTTCTTTTTTTCACTATAATTGGGTCATAATGATTTGACAAAAATATTATTATGTTACATGCTATTATGTAAATGTCGATCAATACATTCCTAAACTATTCGGAGTAACTTTTCATTGTCTTAGAGCCACTTAATAACCTAAAAAAATCTCATTTTCGAGTTATCAATACTGGCCACTATAGCAACGTCCTGGGGTGATGCAAATCCAAAAGGCGTCAGTAGCTAGCATATGGAGTGCCTTGTGTCGTTGAGATGTCTATCGTTGTTGCTATTTCCATTTAAGTGGATTTTGAGGTCTTTATGGAAAATAAAAAAAATAAAAAAAGAAGTGCCTCAAAGTTCATAAAACTTGTGAAATTTGGAACGGCACCTTTGTTTTTGGGAATTTATCATGTTTTCTCTTGAGCAATCTTATAATAGGTGCCCACTGGGAAGTTTTCTAATACGTGTAGTAGTGAGCGCAAAGAGTACAATAAATTACATCTACGTTTGTTGGTTTGTGGGTCCAACATATCAGTAAGAGAGACATCAATGAGTAATTGCACTGCTCTAGAGGGTCGGTCTATTCTCACTAGAGACAGGGCGTCACGAACGGCATTTACTTACTCTGGAGCAATTTAGGACGGGTGACCACCAGGAAGTTTCATGTGCACGACGAGGGGAGTGAAAGTGGACAAGAGATGATGTGTATGCATGTTTATGGGCCCAACATATTAGTCGGGTATCGATTTAGAATAAGGGCCTCAACTAACAATGGTACGGGGCGTTACAATATTAATGTTTGCTCAAGAAAAATTAAGGTAATATGATTAAATTGGTTTGTGCTAGATATTATCTTCATTATTGTATTTATTTTTTCAAGTCCCATTGAATGCAAATGTGTATAGCTGGATGGACGGAGGTGATTTTTTTAAAAGATTATTATGTTATATATTAGGATATAAATCTATGTTGGTGATTACGCCTGCGCAACTTTTGAACATCTCACATAAACATTTAAATTGCTGGGTTTTTCCTAACATAACATGTTTTTGAACTACATCACAACCACAACAATTGTTTGGCGCAGTTCTCAACTAAAACTAGTTTAAGTGGTTTTCCTGATGTTTAGGAAAAACAGGTTTTTTCTCTTAGACTATGTTTTCCATACAGTTAGGTAATCTAAATTACGTTGTTTTGCATCATCATAGTACTAATAAGTTTGACCTTTTGGGACATCATATTTTATTTTGATGAAATGAAGTCTGTCGTAAAAAGATGAACTGGTGTGGTAGTAGGACATAACACGGTAGACTGGATGCACAAAGGTTCATTTCTGAACCAGCTTGGGATTCCCCTACCCTTTCAGCTTGGCGTCGGTTTTTTGGCCTTTCTCCATGGTTGTTTCAAGAATTGTGTGTCCAGTTTTTAGAGTGAGCACTCATTATTGTCGATGTTGAGCCTATAGGTGGTCGTCCGATATCTGAATAGGGTGTTGTGATTGTCTAACTTCAGCTTCACCTCTGGTTATTGATCATCGACTTGTTACATCAAATCTAACTCGATCATTGACATCTTCTCCTGTTTTAGATGTGAGGTCATTGCACTATTTAGGTTTTATGTTAGTTTTGGCATATGTAAAGACTATCAAGTGTGTAGATAGACCATAACGCTCGAAATTATTAGCTATGCCATGATGTGTATCTCTAGTTGACACTTGACTTGACACTCAAACCAGGTGATGTCTTAGGCAAGCCTAAATTTCCTATCCATTCGCTCGCATATTGAGATTAGATTACGAAATTTAACTGAGAGATTTGGCTAAGGATACTGATGATGCCATTCCATTTGTGGACTTGGATCTATGAGAATACGGGTGACGATCAATGTCACGAAACCACTTCATCGCATGAACATCGAGGAACCACTTAAGCAACTGATTCGACTGCATTTTGCTCACGAATGACTTCTGTACTTTTGTTATGTTTGCAAGAGTGTTATGTGTCTACACTTCATAGAGGAATTGGAGGATGCCGCCGACAATAACATACTAGTACTATCTCATATCTCATTCTTATCCATATACAATACTTCAAGCTAAATTACAATACAACACCATTTCAGCAAGATTGCTTTCTATCTATTAGACGTATATATCTATATATTGTACTATTATTATCAACCCACAAGCCGGAAGAAAAATATATCAGCTGGAAAACCAGAAAATCGCCAAATATGATTATCCACATCCAGGAGTTGTTTCAGTGTAGTGGTGAGTTGAGACCCTCTTGAGAAGACAGTGGATAGGCAACCTGATGTCTCAGTGAGGGGAAGCGGGACGATGTCTTTCTGAACGATGCAAAGGGTGATGATGTCCTTCTGAATGAAGGCCGCTTCTTCAGCTGGCGAAGTGTTACATTAGAATAAAAGGTTTGTAAGACTGGCAGAGCCCTCTCCTTCAGCTTGAGAATGGCGAAAAATAGGAGCCTGTAGGCAATGAGAATGCCTGCGACGATTGCTAAATCCAACCACTTTGAGTGTTTGAGCGAAATGCCTAGGTATTTGGTGAGAACATCTTCACCCTTTAGTTTCGGTTCACCTGGGTTTTCGGGCTCAAACTCCCACCCGATCATGTCATTCTTGTACGCTCCCTATATGGAGACAGAATTCACATGATTCCTAGTTCATTTTCTGCAAGTTACCTTGATCTATTTTTCTGAGTAATAAAACATTACCTGTAGAGCCCAGGCCATGTAGTTGAGATATGAAACTGGATACGTCCAAAATACCTTAGGAAGCTGCGGAATTATCCGAAAGAAACCAGCAGAGGCCATCATAGTTCCCTGAATCGATGAACGCATAGACATTAGACTCTGTTATGAATGTCTAGGAGCATTACAACTTGAGAATTCTTGGATTGATAGGAACCCATGTTAAGTTTAGAACACTTACGATAAAACCAGCCCCGATTACAACACCCATCAAGTAATTGGGTACAACTGAGGCCACAACCATCATGCAGCTCTCAACAACAGAGATTGAGAGTAAAAGGGCTGTGGCCGCGTAGATGAAATGGATAAAGCCAGGGTGAAACTTCACCATGAAATAAGTGATGGCTGCTGTACTAAATGACATTATCATAAGGAATGGAAACGAGGAGATGAAATTCGACAGGATAAACAGTCCGACTCCATAATGTCTGTTGCGTCTTTCTTTGTTAAATATCTGTTTAGAGAACAAAATCCAAGAATTAGAATCTGTGATGTTCTGGAAATTCCAGTGCTCCTCATCTTACCTTCATTTCTTCAATGAATGATGGGAATCCGCCAATGCTCATGATTGTCATAAAACCGGATATGAATCCACCAGCCGATCCCCTTGCATAAATGGCACGGAAATTGGAACCAACATTGTAGAAAACTGAACCAGCACAGAGGGATACAGTGATGTATACTATGATTCTTAGCCAATAATATCCGAAATCTCTATACATGTTTTTGAACGATCTCTTTGTCAACGTTGTAAGTTGCTTCGTCCATGTTGCTCGACTCCCTTCAGTTTTATCAAAGATAGGTCCTTCCTGCAATCACATTCTTACATTAGTGGCATTCTGCATAATATACATGCCGTGCATCATTGCTACGCTCATTTCCGCACTGTTTCAGATATCAATATGCTGCAAGAACTCAGGAAAAATTCTCACATTATTTGACAATCCTTGAACTTTAATTTTGACCCTTGATGCAAGTTTGGTACTGTGATACTTCTGTATGAGCCGCCTCCTGATTTCTGTTGTTGTCGAATATATCTTCGCGCCATTAGCATCTACTTTGTCCTGCAAACAGGAAGATGACATGGAAACTGTGAATTTAGTAGTCCAAATAAGTTTATATTTACCTTCCACAATTGACATACTCAGTTATACTTACTCTTAGCCTCAGAGACCCCAGCAAAATATTGTTTACATCATCAAAATCGGAATTGATACAGCGAAGGAAATGATCAGATGGATTTCTTCTGCCCGGACAAGGAAATCCCGCATCAGCAAAGAACTGCAAACAACAGGAGACGAGGAGCACCCTGCATTGGTATCATACGAATTCACTGTATGTTAAGCAACATCTTAACGTTTGTTCCATACCTCCAAGGCCATTTTAGCTTCACCAAAGTAAACTGTTTCGCCAGAAGATAGCAGCAAAAGATCATCAAACAGGGCAAAAACTTCACTGCTAGGCTGGTGAACAGTTGAAACAATTGTTCTACCACTAGCTGCGACATTCTTGAGACCTTGAATCACGAAGAACGCAGAGGCACTGTCTAAACCACTAGTCGGTTCATCAAGGAATAAGAGGTACGGTTGAGTTATCAACTCTAACGCGATACTCAGCCTCTTTTTCTCTCCGCCACTTATACCTCTCAAGTGCCAGTTTCCGATTAGTGTATCTGCGCAATCTTGAAGTCCCATTTCTGTTATTGTTTGGTCTACAATGTCATCTATCTCATGTCTTGTAATGTTGCTTGGTAGCCTCAACAGTGCTGAGTATTTGATTGTCTCTCTGACTGTAAGAGTTCCCATTAGCTCATCTTCTTGAGTAACATAGGCCTAATCATTGTCCCATAACAAAGAAGAGTTGCTTTCTCAGAATTTAGAAGAGAACAATTGTAGTCTCGTCACTTTTGTTTAAGCAAGTTACTAGTCAATTAAGGCATGATGTGTAACAGAAACTAGAGTCGTCAATGACCAGTCATCTTTTTTTTTGAAACATTCGTAAACTAAATTACCGACACCTATATGCATTATGCTACTTTAAATGTTGTAATGGACATAAAGTACCATAATCTACTGGCACAAAAAAAAACTAAAAACATGTGGGTGACACTGATAAGATAAGATTTTGTTGGAAACAAAACAAACATATGAAAGTGTTTCACTTTCTTTCCCATTTAAATTGGGAAATTACTTGTCATCACTGGGATTTTGGTCCCAGTATTCTTCCTACATATGCATGAAATCTCAACAACTAAATTTAAGATGCATTAATTCCCCAGTCTTGACTTGGAAATCTTACAAGTACAATGAACATTCTTGTGAAGTGTTCTTCTATTTCGTTTGTAATTTTGAGATATCTTGTCAAATTGGAAGTGTATTGCTATCAATCATTATCAGTCATGGGGCGACACCTAACCGAGGAATCAGGTTCATAATGTTACTAAAAATCTATCACGTTTGTAAGAAGAAAATACATATTCGTTGATAACTGATAAGGTGAATGGTAACTAATCGTTCACATCATCACCATTTGCTAAACATATTCCAATCTTATATGAAATCAACTCATAATGCACTAAATTCTAACAAATGACTCATGAAAAGTGGATTTTTTTAATTATACTAACGAATTTGCTTTAAAGGAAATATAACCGTTACTTACCAACAGACCATGGTGAAGCCTCTGTTTCTTTCCATTAAGAATTACACTGCCACTCATCACTACATTTCCTGCCAGCCTTCCTGCAAATGTCATACATAGGAGTAAATGTAATAAACCTACATTATAGTCGCATTATCTGCCAAACATATTATATTTATAGTTTAATGTGTAATGTTAAAATTAAATGTATTAACGTTGTATCGATGGTCCCTTGCAAAGTTGATGATGAACAAATAAAGATAAGAATATGAAATGTGAAAATTTGATAATTAAAGATGTCAAGTTGTTGGTACAAATGTATAAACGATGTAGTAGTATTAATTACACATGCAATGCAACAACCCAACAGTTTGCATTTATTAGTGTATACAGTGGGAGTATGTTTTAGTTGAAGAAGATTGGATGAATTTTTAGGTTTATTGGGGATGGAGAAGAAAATCATGATATCAATCAATCAAGTTACCACGATACCGAAAGGTCCTTTAACAGGCAAGAGTGGTCGATTTTACTGCACTCTGGTCACAATAACTGAATTCAGTACTCTAGGCTTTTAAGATGTATCCCCAATGGTATTAACTCCCATTGTTAAAAGTGACCCCGACTGACTGAACGCTCGTCTCCCACTGTCATAAAACCTAAATTTCCCCTTCTGTAAATACTCTTTCCGTCCTCATTTCATCACATACATTTCATTTTATTCATGTTAATTTTATCTTCTCATCCATTAAATTAGATTATATAGTTAGAAATTATAAAAAATAATGTTTGGAAGGTAATGAAAACGAAAAATGAAGTGAATATTGAAAGCATTTAATTAATTGGTTGGAGGAATAAATAATTGCAATATACTGTACTAGGTAGCATAATTTAGTTAAGTGAATTGGACCCATGTGGGAAGATTGAAGAATCATGGATTATTTGGAGGGGCTGCGTAAGTTACGTCATTATCTCAAAATTTAGTTCAATCGAACGAGACCCAACCTATTTTATGAGACTACGAACTATCACCCGTTAATTTTATGCACTTTATTTCACACACTGTGTGTAAATTTAACTACTTCTTCAATGTGTCATTTGTGAAGATCACAAATCAATTATGTTTAATTAACTTTTGAGTTATTATGAATGAATTTTCAAAAATAAAAAAGAATTTTATTAGTATTAGTATCGATCTCAGCCCTTTAAAATTGAGCTAGTTAATGGTAATAATATATATAGCTCACCGCTTACTTCGGATTCTATTCTAGATGATTTTTTCTGCACTAATGCACATCTTGATTTTTCGAAATAATCATATTATATAAGTGTGTAGCTTTAACTATAATCTTTGTTAAAACAAATCTGCCATGTAAAAGAAGTGTGCGACCCCTTGTATGATGATAATTGAATGATGAAGTTAAACACATTTATAAGGGGCCATCTATATTAAATTTGCCTGAATAAATTGTACTCACATGTGCAGAAGCGTACACGAAATATTGCCTTTATTTAAAATTAGGAGCTTGGGTTACAGTACCTCTTTTTTTAAATGTATAAAATTAACAACTATTTTATTCATATATCAACCGTTCTTTACTCATAAATCTACCTTATACCTCCCTCTTTATTCATAAACCCACCTCATACCTTTCCAATAAATCGAACTTTACACCTTCTCTTTACCACTTCAGCTTCATTCCACTGCACCACATTATACCTCTAGACTTACGTACTACTGTTACACTTAAAATCAACGCACCACTTATTTAATGTAGCACAAGTAGTAAAACATAAAGATGTGCACCCACTACCTTTAGAACACCTTACCTCCGGGTTTGCGGAAATTTTAATTACCATGCAGACTTCTAAGAAGTAAAAACACACACACAATCATATATGAAATAGAAGTTGAAGTTGTATGCTATAAATTTTGTACTGATATCATACATTTCTATACAGTGTCACAAACTCAACACACATTACATTTCAAATGAAATTGCTTCCGATAACTATTAGAAATCGAACACGAATATGAAAATTATGATATAACTATAGACCTCGATGTACAAGCTTTTAAATCTAAATGGAAGCATATGCACTGAGAGGTTGCTACTTGCTACAGTAGGAAAATCTCCATGTAATAAAATAATTTCATCTTAGTAAAAATATTACTTTAAATGATAAGATTATTCACTAACAAAAAAATGTACATGTCACTTTCAAATTAATCTTGGTTAATCGATCATATTCACATCAATAGTCTTACGAAACTAAACTCGTTGAGAAAAAATGGTAGGCTATCTTATAAATTCGAAACACTAGCAAAATTAGATGTTCTCATTTTGTGTCACACACTATCAAATGAGGATGAAAATGGGAGTTATAGACTTATATACTATGCTTACACGTGAATAATACAATCGAATACCGTCAAACTCTCTTTAAGAGTAAATTAGTAGTAGAAATACGTACCTGTCAAAGAATCGAGAAAAGTGGACTTGCCGGAGCCAGAAGGACCTATGACAGCCAATATCCGACCCGGAAGAGCGTAGCCGGTAAGGCAGTTAAGCAACCTTTTGGTCGGACCGTCTCCGTAGTTGGGTAGCACCGCCGTCAAGTCCTCCCACGCCAAACATGCTCCGCCAATTTCTACATGATTTGGTGCATTATTATTATTACTACTAGTGTTGTGATGATGATATTGATTAGCTATCTCTATCTCCATGTGTTTTGTATGAACTTATATGTATATCAAGAAGATTCAAGACGTGGTGTACTATATATATTGAGTGATTTTGCAGTGTGAGTATTATGAGCCTTCAAGCCAATAACACGCCTTATATTTATAACTAGGAAATGAGGAGGTCCACACTTCACTTGCATTATGGACTATTTTTTACATTGTAACCGACCTTTTTATGACACACTAGTATGTCTATACTTAGAGATAAAAATGGATTGGCAAACTTAAGTTATTTATGAGACTTCATAATTTTTAGATAAGAAAAATAGATTGGTATTTTACTTAAATAAAAAATTACTTTGGACACAATATATAAATTTGATTCTTTTCAGCAACATAGATCGGTTACTTTTTAAGTTAAGTACAATATCTACAAAGATACATTTTGATTAGTAGAAATAAGTCCGACTGTACCTAGTCGAAAACAGAGGTTATACAAATCCGGACACTTGAAGAAGCCGAACCTCTAAGATCAGCTTAATTAGTCAGCAACCACGGTCATAGTCTGTGGTCCGGCCATACCTGGGACCAAGGATATGGGTCAAGCCATTGTATGAAATACGGCGGATGGATTGTTATTTTTGAGGTAATGCAACCAGAATGAGAAAAGCTCTGTTGGAATACAAGTACACGGCAGTGCTTTAATTTAGTAGGTGAAGTTGAATGCTCTCTTCAATTCATTTTTTAAACGAAATAAAATAGTATATAGATGGTAAAAATTAAAGGATTGAATAGATGTATAAACTATGAAAAAAGTGATTAATAAGTGGAAGGAAGTCTTCAACATAAAAAGAAAGGCATAAATGGCAATGACATATTGGGGGAGGGGCCGAAACCAATTGATTATTCTTAAATATATGTATAATATTTTAAACAGTATCAATGGCATTGTCGGGGTAAATACTTTACATTTTATGTGTATTTACAGGAAATCAAGTTCTAATTCAAAACACAAAATGTCTTCGTATATAATTATGATATTTTTCGGTTAACAGTGGTAATGGTATCCTGCAACAGTTGGTCTTCAGGAGTGGATAGAGAGGTAGCATGAGATATTTATGTCCCAGCCAGTGTCTGTTGTGCAGTAGGAATATGGTGCAGCCAAAATTAATGAATGCCAACTACATCTTGTAAAATTGACAAGCCACATAGTCTAGGACTTAAACGCATTCACGGACTCACAACACCCCATACTCAGCGTGCTACGGTTGCCTAATTATTGCCCAGGGATCTTTCCAACTTTAACTAGATCTTCTAAAAATGATTTTATGAGATCATTGCTTTATGGCTTTTTCTTGGACAATGCACTTGTATAATTCAACCTTGGTATAAAAGTTCATATCGTTAACTTCAAATATAATAATTTTCAAGTTACTGTGAGTTACGATAAAGAAACAACATATGGATGGGATGTTTGTACTTCCATGTTCAAGTTTCTAAAATAAACAGCTCAACAACCGTAGTACTGTTACTAATCACACACCTAAAGATCCATGCACATCTGAATCTGTGAAATGAAGCAGTATGAAATCTTGAGCTACTAAGAATGACAAATGTATAAAGTCTCATAGTCTCATACTAGAGATAATGAGTATTAGTTGATACACCAGTGTTAGACACTAAAAATATATATCAAATATTCACTCGTAAGATGTTACTATTCATATAGTGCAAGCACAGCAAGCAGGACAAGGATATAAGGGTTTAGGGTACTAAAAACCAATTCTCGCAAAGTGCCCAGATTGATATTTTGCAATATTTCACTCTTCATTCCAAATCAATCATCCTTTTCATGCGTAAGAGTAAGAGTGCAAATTCTTGCAGATTCAGTTCATTTGTGAAGAGAATGAAAGACATAGAACTACTCAATTATAGACCTATATCATACAAAACACAAGTGCACATCAACACTACACTGTCCATGGGACCTATTTCACTTTCAAGAATATAAGCAAAAAAGGTTGGGCGAGCAGGGAGTAATTCTAAGCAGCAGCAATGTAATTGAAGAGCATCATCAAGAGACCTCAGAAAGATTACAGGGGGCAACCATTTACCGGAAAGAAATTTTCAATTCGCAAATGGAAAGTAATCATACATAACTTAGCATAGGAATCCACAACAATAGTCTCATCAGTCTTCACCATGAAACACAACCACGCAAAAGTCTTCATGTAAAATCAGAATCTCCTCCTTGGACTTCTGGAACGGTGACCACGAGGTGATCTGCAAATTTGAATAAATCATGTATCAGATCTCAATACGTCAAACTGAACAAGTCGATAAATTTAAACTGGATCAATCAGTTGCCACAGCTATGAGTAAGGATTGATTAAAATCCCCCAGTATCACATATCCATCTCTCTCCCCATATTGGAGCTGCCTAGGACAGAAGTAAAGATCCCAATTCTCAATCTTATGTGCATGCTTCCTATCATAATTATTCTAATTACTGATTATGCATGAACAACAAAAGTTGTTTTCAAATGCAAGCTAAATTTGAATAAAGGAAAACAAATACACAATCAGATTTAAGATCAATTCGTTAGAATATGATAGGAGGGAAGTATTTGAAAAAAGTCAAACAACAGGTTGGATATATTACTGACCACTTCCATTTTTCCTAACAAATATTAACCATCACATACACATAGTACTACTGCATTAAAATTATAATTTCAAGCATTCATGTCCCTTGACAGGAAGGCAGATATATAACAAGGCCCTTCAATTGGGATTTTGTGAGTTATAATCTCGGCAGTATATGCACATATATAAACAATCACACGAGAGAAGTAAGAGTCGAGACCTCCTTCGAACATTCCTCCTCCGGAATGGGCCTTTGCTGAATGCCCAATCAACACTTATGGTCTGGGTGAGCAGTTCGGTTCCATCCATATCGCTTATAGCTCTCTGGGCCTCCTCAAACTTCTCAAATTCAATTAGAGCATAGCCCTATACATGTTAATGTAGAACCAATAAAAACAGAATCAGAGAGAAAGTCATTGCCTGAATGGTGTAGTAAAACATATCTGCATTGCAGAACAACTTAACTATAGCTAAATGCAAAATGTCTCGTAAAATTTCCTAACGGAAAATAGATATCGTGGATATCATGCAATATGTAGTGCAGTATTATGTTCCTATGAAGAGCTTGAACTAGTGAGCTTGAAGTGAAAACCGGTATACTAATCAGATTTGTCTCATTATGACATAATACTGCCCAGGTAACATCTCAAGATCAATTTATTTATGTGAACATAAATTTACTGTCTGGTCGGCGTTGATGATACAGGTGTCTCATTCAAGTGCATCTACATAATATAAACGAAATGCAAAATGCTGACCAACATAAGCACCGTGTGTGTGTTTCCCTAAGGCATCCCATAACATAAGAACTTACGAATGCATACTTGAATTATGGGACATGACAAACTATCAATTACACCCATGGAATAAATAATGTGAGGGCATAAGTTCTTATTTTAGTACCAATGACAGCACATTGCCAGATGAGAATTCTTCATTTTGACAAATCTAACTGCTGCTACTTCTAAGTTGAGGCTATTCGAGATATGACCAGAAAACTGAGTGAAAAAAAAATTATACCTTGACAAATCCAGTACGGCGGTCGAGATTCAGGTGTAAATTCTTTATTTCCCCAAATTCACCAAACGCATTTTGTAAATCATCTTCTTGAGCCTCTTCGTGTACCCCAGTAACCAGAATAATCCATCCTTCAACAGCTGAACAGGTTTGGCAAACATTATAACCAAACTACAACTCTCCAAACAGAATAATCACATTCAATTTTGCTTGCAGGCACTGAATGCAGTTATGCCAGTTACTAAAATTGTTTCTACTCATACCATAAAAAATTAACACTAGTACCTTTGTTTTAAAGGGCAAAATTTTATTAATAACTTCCAAACAATACAATGAGCACAAGGGATCATGGAACATCAATGCCATAATAACAATGAGCTGAACAGAAAGGAGCTTATCCATACGAAATAGAACCTCTAAGCGTCCAAATACTAAATTCTCCACATCAATTCAACACTCAGTAGCTAATTACCACATACACAATTGCAAATAGCAACAGATTAATAGATTAAGTTAAGATAACCCCCTAAACATTACTCTAGTAAAAAAAAAGCTTAGACAGACCAATTACACCATTAAAAAATTATGTACGGAAAAATTAGGGTTAGGGTTTATAGAGAAACTCACATCGCTCAGGGCCAGGGCCACCTTCAGAGTCAATTGAATCGAATCTGGCGGACATACGAGCATTCCGATCAGCTTCAGCCGCGGCCTCGTCGCGGAAGCCACGTCCTTTGGTCTTCTTCGGGGCGGATGAGCCGGTGATGGCGGATTTCAGGCGAGGGGCGGCGGCTCGGCTAGGGGAGCCGTCGCCGATGTCCTCGTCCATGAGATCGTCTTCCTCCGGCTCGAAATCGACTGCTTCTGCATCCACGTTCGCCATTGGAGTTGAATGGATAGGTAGGATGTTCACAGAGAAGAAGAAGGAGAGTATACGTCAGCTGGAAATAGTGAAGCTTTGATTTTTATTCTTCTGTTTATTTGTTTTAATGGACTGGGAATACTTAAAGGGGTTGGAGAATTGGGAGAGTAACATTACGAGCCCAAATTGATGAGCATGTGAGAAAGCCCAAAATAGCCCATAGTCCGACTTATAGTGGGCTTTTTTATTTCAGTTTCAGTCAAATCATCACCATAAATAAGAAAGATATTTCGAATAGGGGAAAAGTGGTGTCGAAGGCCACTTTGACACGTTAATTATGAAAACGTTCAGGTAAACTAAATCAATTCAAAAAAGGACTAACTTATAATGTAAGATCAGATACATTGCAAATTTGTTGTAATTATAACGTGAAGAAATAAAGTGTTCGGTTATAAGTATAACGTGTAGAAATACAGCATAAAGGATTGCCTCCTATCAAACAAAGTTCTCCAGTTGAGTATAGGCTTATACTCACCCTGAAAGAATGTATAAAAGTGTTTGTTTGGTTACTTGGGTAATTGGGGACACAAAATGGCTCATTCCCACATCTAAGAAAAGTGAGTCGGGAATGTAGTAATTAGTTTACCACACGACGATTGCATCTAACTTATCGGTATAAATTTCAAATAAAAATTGCATAAATGCTCCAGATCTCTCTCACTTTCACTTTCGCCTGGTAAGAATCGATTTCATGATGAGTGATTTACTAGTGGTAGCAATTAGAAATGGAATCTTATGCATATAGTACTACGACGACTAGTGAGTAATTGTAAGAATGAATGATGGGGAAAATATTATTTGATGATCGATTTGGGTTGGGATCCTGCATGAATGGGTCCTATATTCTACTATGGTTTTATGGAAAGTGAGGTTAAGAAAGTAGAAAAATAATGATGAATATAACAACAGAATGGAAGACTGGAAAAAGTGCCCCTCCTGTTGTGAGCATGTGTGTAGTTTTTTGGGGACTTTTATATAGTTTTACTATACAATATATATTTGTCTGTACAGTCTTCTTTCTGCAAATGAAAGAGAAGAAATCAATGGTGCATGGCTGCAGTGATTTGGAAATGGTGAACTAGCTAGTTTAATTCAATACTGGTAATTTATTTTTCCTCTTGGTCAGTCTTGGGTAATTCAACTTCAACTTCATTCCTTGGAAAACTCGAGGGTACGCCTATCTACCCCACTCACATTTGATTCTTGTATCTTCTCATGTCTAAAATCTTTTAAAAATTGAACGCATTTTGGTCTTCATCTAAGATCGTATCGTGTAAAAATTATACGCACTTGAAAATTACGACTCGATTTATAAGTGAAGGAGAAATGAATGTGGTTTAGTTTCAATTGATGAAAACGGTGTACTTTGAATTGAACACGGAGCTATGAACTGAGAGAGAAAAAGAATTAAAAGAGAAAAGGAAGAAAACATGAATAAAATGCAGTAGTACTATTTGTAGCATCATCATGTTAATTGTTGTTTAAATCACATACTATGCACTATTTTATAACTACGAAACAAATTTGCTCTCCTAATAAACAGTCAATGCCACTTTCTTTTATTAGAAAGTGATCACTATTACAATATTTTAACTCAACTGCTACTACCCCATTATTCTACGTGAAATTCATAATTATATTGCCATCCATCGTTTTATCTTTGTTTTTTAATCAGATTTATAAAACATGCTATTTAACATTATGTTAGGAACTGCGTGTGATAGTTATATTTCCAAACTCACATAGATACTTAAATGTAGAAGTATATATTGCAATTCTTTTTTTTAATGGTGAAGGGTGACTCGAACCCCCGACCTATTGATTGGAGTTGAAGAGTTTCATCAAATGAACTGCGCTTCGTTGTCAATTAAACTGCAATTTACTTAATAAAGATATATTTAAAAGGTTTAAGTCATACCGTCCGAATATATTTCATCCAACTGAAAATCCACTTAGAATTAACATCCCGACAACATCCTAAATCTCCAACAGGGGTACAACATAGATCATAGATCTCACGTCAGAAAACATTAGTGGTGTTGATAGAGCCCAGATATATGCATGTTGCATAGACTTGCATGCATTATTAATGTTGTTTTTTAGTATGGGGAGCAAGCAATTAATGATAAAAACAATGTGGAATTACATCACTAAAAGTATATTAAGTCCATATAAATTGGTTAATGGACCACATCTTACTACTCGTGCAACATTGAATTAACGGCTACTATTTTCTTGGGTGCACGCACATGGTGGATCATTTTGCGGAAAATGGTTACCGATCGATATAAGTCCACATTTCACGGTCACCCTTCAACCGGCAACTTATAACCAAATGGGTATGCTATTATGATTTTGTAAATGTTCATTAAGGAAAATAATTTTGTGATTTTGGTACTCTTTTAGTTTCTAGTATTTTAGATTACAACTTATTTAACTTTTTATATAAAAATATACTCAATTAGAAAAATAATTAAATATATAATTTTTAAGGTATTTGATATTTGTTTTTTTTTTAAACAGTAAAGATTACACTACACTCCTTATATTAGGAATCGCACCTTGCACCTCATCTTTCTCGCTCCAGCTCTAATCCACTTTAATACTTTATGACTCCCGATATTTTATAAATTAATTAAAATAAATATTCAAAACACTTGCAATACCTTGTTTACTTTATTGGAAATATAGTTTAACAAAATATATCAAAGATCAAATAAAAGTTTATCAATCAAAGCATATGTAGTCACACTTAAGCATAATCTGACTTGTTATGTTTTTCTTCACTTTTTATTTTTTTGACTACAAGTATAACTTGGATAAAAATTGACACAGTACGACGACACAATAAACATTGATTTAAACATTTTATGTTTACATTCATCACTAAATCATAGTTGAAAAAAAATAATTGTAAAAAAGTTAATATTGTACAATTAATTGTAAAGGAACGAGTATTATACTCTAGCATAACCAAATCGTATGGTTAAAGTGTAAAAATAACTCGGGACGAACCTCATAGTAACAACTAAGTGGCTAGTAGATTCAGGAGTGATACCCTACCAAAACCAATTAAGTATGTCTAATTGATTGATATTATATTTAACTTTATTAATTTTACTTTTTACTTTCACACTTGGAATTCATATTATTGAGGGCATGTGTAGTGTCATGCTACTTTGGATCCATTTCATTGCCATTTAAGTATGTAAACACATACTAATGCAGTGGAGAAGGGTGTGCAGGGTAGGAGCGTTGAGTGGGTAATACCATCATTAATGGTAACGGCTCATGACGCGTCATCGTATCATGACGATGATGTATCGTTGTGTGGTTTTTTACAGTGTTAACGCATCGTCGTCACGTCGTAGTTGTCACATCATTTTATTTTTTGAAGTTTACATATTATAAGATTGTTTAGTAGTTGAAATTAACCAAATTACATGTTATTGAAGACGTTTTATAATTTATTAAGATAGAACAAACCACAAATATATTAAAACATAGTGCGGGGGATTTAAATTAAGCTAAAATAAAATGCAACAAACCCACAATGCACAACATCGAAATAAACAAACACAAAACCTCAATTGGAGAAGACCCATCTTCACTGTAGCCTACAAATATGTTACATCAAGTCGTTTGTTATTCATGGTGTGCGTGATTACACTATGTGTCCGGATCGGTTGTTTTTTGTGCTGCGTTTCAAGAACAACCTCCTCTTTCGGTGTTTGTGAAAACATTGATGTTTGCGAGGTTGGAGATTGGTAATATTTTGTAGTGAGGGGATCTTGGTAGGAGCTTTGGAACAAAGGCCGAACATGACTCAGTTGGGGTTGGGATGAATTGTTTTCAAAGTGAGCTTGCATATACCCATGGTATTTGTCAGGTTTGTTGATTTTCAACCACTGAAAATACTCCGCGTCCATCTCGCCGAAAAATTGAAGTGGATAGGGTGGTTTAAGTGGAAGAGAGTTTATAAGAGGGAAAGAGGAGTTGGAGTTAGGGTGATCCGAAGAATATCAAGATTTGTCTCATTTTATAGATCTCGAAAAAACATAGTTGTTGGTGATTTTTATTTATTTTTTTATTTTATATTTTCGGAGATATAACCATTTTTAAACGGATAAAAATCGAAATTAAAAAAAATGAACCGCCCACCGTGTGCAAAGTGGCAGCAGCCAATTGGATGCTTCTGCGCACGCCAGCATTATGGCACGACGGTCGTTACACGCCCCTTTAACGTCTCACGACGCGTCATCTCACACGATACGAATGCGCGACGCGTATATTGTAGACTAATAGTCGTCCTTGACCATTCTTATAGCACTTAGTTATTTTCAGTAAGGTAGTAGTAATTTATATCGGTTAGAATTCCTCAAAGCATCACTATAATGGTCTGAATTACTTTTTGGAAATGGGCGTAGCTTTACATCTATTTGTGATATAGCCGTGACACTATAAATCCATATACTATTTTTACGTACATATAAAGTGCTAAGTGTATTGTAATTTGTAAACGTATAAATTGAACGAACCAATCCGACCCGATTCAACCGGGCATGATGGGCTGCGTATTTGTTAAGTGTTCCCAGATTAGAGTAGAAAAAAGCAAGTGGGGGGCTGATATAAAGGTGGTTGTGGAGACATGAAACTTGAATTTCCGAAATGAGTTGTGTAAGAATTCACGCTCCAACACTTCCACTTAACATTGTTTTGTCCGATTACTGCATAAATGGAACATGGATCAGAGGGAAACAACCAAGAAAGTGAACCACCATACACAGAGGTGCAGTGTCTAATCTAATCAAATCTACTCACAAGAACAAAATTACTCCAACGTACATATTAAATATCACATTCAATTACAAATATTAATATTAGCATAAGAATTAAAATTGGTTTAGAAGTATAGAATATATTGAAAATGAAAGTTTTAATTCGTATTTAAACAATAAATAGTCTATATTTTAGTTCGAGATTGTTTGAATATAGTAATATTACGAGGAATTCGTATCAAAATAAATAAATAAGGGATATTGATTGTTTTCCCCAAGACATGCTACTAGTTGCTACTTGCTACCCAACCCAAGATAAACGTTCATCATCACTCGTCAGGGTTTGGATGTTTTCAGACAGGTTGCAAGGTTATTGTAATAAACTAAAGTTAATCAAAATTAGATAAGCATATTATTGTATTTATGCACACAGCATTACATATTGGTAAGTATTTTCAAACATGAAGGCATGAAGCTGAGAGGTTGTACAAATTTATATCAGAGTGTTGTAGTGCCGTGATTTTCAGTCCATTACGATCCCATCATAGTTAGGAATTCTGAAAATTAAAAGTGTACCTTTAAGTTTAATTATTATATACTTCACGTTACAAATTTTGTTTTCGTACAAAATCTATAAGAATAAGGCAACCGTTTGATTATCTCTAAATAATAAGGCAAATAGATTTGTAAGAATATTTTAATTATTTAAGAATATCACGTAGATAAACTACTAAAATACTACCACATATATATTAGTAGGCATTGGTTTGTAGAAAGAGAACTATTGTGACTTAACACTAATAACTTTATATTGACGTCGTATTTGTTTAATTTTACATTACAACGGTGAAAATAAATGTAAGACTAACCCATCATTTAAGATGAATATAACTTTCATATTTCAAAAGATGTATAAAAACAAATTAACCATGGTCGTACAAGTTATAAAAGTACATTTTGCCTGCTTCTAGACTTTTACCAAGACTTCAACACACTTTCTCATTTTCTTTTAAAAACATATTATAACAACTTTTTGAGAAGTAATTGAACTCTATAACCAAATAACTTCCATGGCATTTAATTTGATTATTTTCATTCAAAAATTGCGATGTGTAATTTATTAAAAGCAACCTACCGTCAGTTGGCGTATTAATAGTAAATACTACAATAGTATTTTATTTATTTATGAAGTGGTTTGTTTTTCGTTAGCCAATTTAATTAATTTGTTTCCGTGAAGATAAATATTTTGAATTTATTTCCAAAATACACAAATACCAATTGTTTATGTAACATGTCAGTGAAATTTTCACAACATTATAATGGATTAATGGTGACAGAGCTCGCAATTTGAAAATAAAAATAACCAAGTGAGTATGTCATTTAGGTGATTGATACATGCCCGACGTATAAGGTAAAAGTTGGGTAGTTATTTAAAGACTTTGTTGAATACAACAACGTCGTGTAGCACAAATGGCACATGATGAAATTACGTGAATGCCCTTCAATATTAAAGCCGTTGGACTACTTTTGTTTTATTTTCAAAAGAGATAAAACTGTCCAACTGTAATTTTGTCGATTTTTGTAATATCCAACTGTCATTTGAAAATTCCTCGAACCTACAAAAATTTGGATTTTTATAAGCAAACCACGCTATGGAGTAAAGTGTGACAGTATGTAGCAGTTTTGTCGTTAGGTCCCTTTTAGTCATTTCACAACAATATGAAAAAGGTATCTTTTATAATTGAAATAATTATAACTGAACCAGTCATGAACCAACACATATACAGTTAACCAAATATACGTCAACAATTTAACACATTTCCAACTTTATAATATAATTAATACACACGCACTAATATATTTGGTATATCCAACCCAATACTGACACTAGTAGGCGAACAAATAGTTAGAATTTAAATATATAATACCATATCTCAAGTACAATACAACACCAATCGTCATATTTAGCATATCCAACACGAAATTTACAATACATACGTGAACAAGAAATGGTTAGAAATTAATTAGGCGATATAATTCCTCAAACGCTCACACGCATTATAATTCAGAATGTACCAGTACAATTATAAAATGGTTAGGAGTTAAATACGCATTTAATTTAATTCAATTTATACAAACATTGGGAGTGATATGCAAATATCCAAGACTGATACATAAAGTGAAAATTACTTTAATAATTCCGGAAATAATAAAAAATAGAATAAAGAATAAAAAGTGTGACTTGACATTAATGTAAAATATAACATTAAATAGTACAGTAGTATTGTAGGAATAAAATAAAATGATTAATGGCGCCGAGTACCCTACCCATTCCCCACTCCACCCCATCAAAACTTTGACCACTCCCGAGAAATGTATCTGTTCACTAGTCCCATCTGTAGTCCATTGCACAGAAAACGACTCTAATTTAACACTCTTTCTAATCCGTATATCTCCGTGATACCGATTGATGTTATTCTTATACTCATAATATAAATATAATTCATAATTAAATCCTTTTATATGTTGATGTATATAATATTAAATTCTATTAGATCCCGACTACTATTAGTTTTTTTAACTTTATAAATATGTTTTAATAAAAATCTCGTTGCATGAACGTGTAACTTTTAAAATAAGATATTTAATTTGAGAAGCTAATCAATTTAGTCTATATTAAATGATAGTTAATGAGATAATTTTTTTTCACAAACTAACTTGATTATCTTTTAAAATCAGCAGGCTTATTTAAAAAGTCGCATGTTTACATAGCGAGTCTAAAAGATTTATTGAACTGAAAAATTAGTGATAGAAGGGCCTTAAATTGTTACGTAATCAACTACCAATTACCTTTTCACTTTTCGGGTGAATTTTTAACAAGCATCCAATTTTGCTACACTAGATACTTACTAAATCCTATGAATAAATAAGAAAACTATAATAAGAAGGAAGAAATGTAATGAAAGAATTAATAAAAGGTTTGAGTAATGATTAGTGATATATAAGAACCAGCTCATGATTACCATATTTAAACAAGGTTTGTAGTCTTATCCAACAATACAAACACAAACATATACCGAAACTACCCTTCCTGTAAAAAAGCTTTTCGGTATTTAAAAACCCTTTTTTTGCTCACACGCAGTTGTACTCTCTCTCTCTCTCTTCTCTTCTCTTTCTTTTCTTTTGAAAGAAAGAAAAAAAGTAGAAAAAAACCCAAAAGCCCTCTGTACAATAGAACTCTTCTTACTGGAATTACTACTCCGAAAAAACACAGTGGAAGAAGAAGAAGTAGTAAAAGAAGAGAAATGGATACTTACGAGGCTACGAAGGTAGTGATGACAAGGATCAGCAAGTTGGATCCGGATAACGCTTCAAAAATCATGGGTTACATACTCATACAAGACCAAGGTGAGAAGGAAATGATTCGTCTCGCTTTCGGACCTGAATCCTCCTTGATTTCCTACATCAACGAAGCTAAGACCCGCTTGAGGCTCCTCTCCAACACTAACAACACCAACAACAACTCTTCGACTCCACTTCCAGTTCCAGTTTCGGCAAACCCCTTCACTTCATCGCCAAGAATTCAAATTCCGATCAACAATGGAGGTTTTCACAGCAACCCGCCTTCTCCGGCTTTTCTCCGGAGTAGTCCCAGGCCCATTTCGTATGCTGCGGTTGTGAACGGGTCGGGTCAGGAGAACGGGTCGGGTTGGGGTGATTTTGGGGAGGAGTTTGGTATGATGGATCCGGCGATGAGTCCGGGTGGGAGGAGTGATTCCTTGGTTTTTCCGTACGGTGAGGAGTCCTCGGGTGGTGGTGTGGTGAGTCCGTTTCATCATAGGAGGAGTTGCTCGGTGAATGATGCGGCGTTCTTGGAGGAGGCGGCGGGAGGGGGGTTTGGGTGGAGGCCGTGTATGTACTATGCGAGAGGGTACTGTAAAAATGGGTCGACTTGTAAGTTTTACCATGGGGATGACTTGGAGGTGGGGTGTGGGTCGGGTGGGTCGCCTGGGAAAATGAGTGGGTTTGATGAGTTGATGAGGTTGAAGGCGATGCAGCAGCAGCAGCAGAGGCTGGCGTTGATGGCTGGTGGTGGGTTTGGTGGCGGCGGCGGTGGTGGGGGGTTTGGGAAGTGTTTGAACTTCTTGAGTGAGAATCATCATCATCCCAGGTAGTAAAATTGATTACTTTCTTGTGTTTGTTTAGTTACCTTTTTTGTGTGTGGGTTTTATTATCTTTTTACTGTTTTTGGAGGTGGGTTGAATGATTTGACCATGGTGTGGAAAGGGTTTGTGGATTGCATGTGCGGATGCTGGAAAGATTGCTTTTTTATGCTGGTTTTTGGCCTTTTTGTTGATGGGTGTGAATGATTGGGATGATCTGGTTTGGAAAATGTTGTTTTTATTTTAGTTATGGAATGGTTTACTAAGAATGTGGGTGTGAATGTGAGAGATTTTATGTCATGGCATTTGATTCTTGAATTTTGATTATTCAGTTTTAGG
>JAYMSP010002538.1:0-23718 GCA_036897095.1 Plantago elongata
CAAAAAAACCACCAGTTCTTTGAAAACATTAGTCACCTCCGCTATGCCTTGTATAACTTTATAAGACTCCCTAAAAATTCCTCATAGATTCATGTTTCTTGTGTCCAAGGATGAAATAGCCTTAAAATCCGAATATCTCTGTTTTTTCTACTTCCTGGCACTTCATTTTAGTTAATGTTTATTTTAGGATTAAGTTAATTCACTCTGGACGAATTCAGTTGGAGGCAGAATGAAGCAACGACTGAGTTCCAGTGAAGAACCAGCTATTAGCGAGCTTATTTTGAGGTGGATCATTGGGTTGGCTAAGCTAAAGATGTTGGAACTGGTTGAATAGTTTGGAATGCTAGTGAATGAGATGCTCCATCCTACCACTCCAAAGAAGATACCTAGTTCAGAGAGAACCAATCAGTTTGAAGAGAAAATTAGATCTTCCATGCTATTATTAGTGATCACTCTTACGATTGTTGTTGTGGGTTTGGCTAGAGGTTCTTGAACTTCACCCAAACGTATTAGCTCAGAAATCATGCTCTAAATCTCCGGTCTATCAAATAATCTGCATCAAACTTGCATGGAGTCATCATAGATTTGTTTGGCGTTTGGCCCCTGCACTCTTGTACATAAATCATAAAGGAGCAGCAGGTCAGTATAGTTTGTGTATTCGTCAAATATGTGCATGAAAAACATTGTACAAGCAGACTGTTATTGTGTTCTCCTCTACATTGAAGCTGTTTGAATAGACCAGCACTTTGGTTGAATCAGGTCGAAAAGCTTAGACTAGTTGTAAAAGTTGAGGAGTTCGGATTTTGTTATTTTGCCATACATTTGATGTTTGGAATTTCTTGATATATATGTTGATTAGATATGTTTTTCGGTGTCCACTTTGTCATGTTATATTTAAAGTCTACCTTAGTTGCATTGTCACTCTGTTTCAGCACTCATCCATTAACACCTAGTTATCCACTATTTATCAACCTTCGGTATCGTTTTAAACGGACTCGGCCTCAATAAGCAGATACCAAGACAAACATTTGCACTGAATGACAAGGAAAATACCATGATTCTGGAACTAATCTTTCAGACAAGTAAAATTGAAACCTTTACAGTATTATCAAAACTGTGTTCAATTTCTTTTACAGAAGATACAATCAATAGCTAGTATTCCAGTCTTCTCTCCAAATATTTTAAAACATTCTGTAAATAAGAAACCTACAAATCCATATGCCGATCGCAAGAAATTCAGGATGAAAGATAGTTTCTAACTATGCTCCTCATCTCTCTTAGCACCGTCGCATTGAAAACAGATGCAATTCTGATCCATTCAATCTTCAGAAAGAATGGGCTTAAAAAATCGTGCAAGAAACAACGAAACTCAGGCCAACCATTACTGTGGGGCAACTAATTCACGGTCGCCAGTAGAACCTTGGATTGGGAAAAAATGAACATGAGAATAACATGCAGGACTAATTTGGATGGTGCTCTAGCACACATACTAAGCTTCTTGACAAAGAATACAGGAAAGATGTCAAAATCATGTTCAAATTCTAAATATAGCCAAGGACCCTTAGAGAAATAGATACACCCCAACAAGCAAACAAAAGGATAATGCGCATGTCCAACGTTCAAGTAATAATTGTGAGATGCTTAGAGAAATATAAGTAACATGGCAAAGCAAGTGAACTGCATGCGCAAATAAGAACAATACTAAAAGTTCCCATATATTTTAAGAGTTCGGAAACACCTCCATAACTTTTAACACATATTATTTAATTTTTATATAAATAGTATGTGTTTTAGTTTTTATGAATATTTATCTAGTTTTTATTTATATACGCAATTAAGAACAAACCTTCTCATCAGTCCACATCAGTGAACTAAGCTGATTATTCAAGATTTTGACAACAACATCCAGACGGGTCATTCCATCAGTTGCCTCAAGTTCTCCACCCTGATATGTAGCAACATGCAACCACTATTATTAACCGGTCTGATTCTATCTTCAGATTTACACTGGACGGAGAGATTTAATTTCATCTTCTTCTGCTTTTTTTGCATTCAGAAAGAATGAACAAACTATCCTCCCAATGGAAATGGAGCTCACTGGAAAAAAACTGTCTCTTGCTCCTCCAACGAAAAAACAGCAGAGCAACTCTTCTGCAAATCCATGCATTCATTCTCCACAATGGCCTCCAAACCAACCTCAATCTCATCACCAAATTCATCACATCTCTCTCCTCTACTCACCCACATTGGGGTACTACCTATGCTCGCAAGGTGTTCGACAAAATGCCACTGAAGTCCGATGCTTTCCTTTGCAACACCATGATCAAAACCCACCTCAGTTCTGGCCAGTTCTTGGAGTCTATCTCCTTGTATGTTACTTTACTGAGGGACGATGGTTTTAAACCGAATGAATACACGTTTCCGTGGTTGGCCAAGTGCTGTGGTTTGAGTTCTTGGAGGTGGGAAGGAATGCAAGTTCATGGACATGTTGTGAAGTTTGGGCTTGTGTCTAACTTGCACGTGGGGACTTCGTTGGTTGATATGTATGGGAAGCTTGGGCTGATGTGTCTTGCAAGATTGGCTTTTGATGAGATGAATGAGAGGAGTTCTGTGACATGGACTTCACTCATGACTGGATATGTGAGGGATGGGAAAATGGGTACTGCAGAAGGGGTGTTTAGTCGTATGGCGGAGAATGAGAAAGATTCAGCGACGTTTAATGCGTTGATTGATGGTTATGTGAAACTAGGAGAGATGGGGAAAGCTAAGGTGTTGTTTGATGCTATGTTAGAGAGAAATGCGGTGTCTTGGACTACTATGATTGATGGCTACTGTGGCATTGGCAACGTGGATGAAGCTAGGTCGTTATTTGACATGATGCCTAAGAGGAATTTGTGTTCATGGAATGCAATGATTGGTGGGTTTTGTCGTAATGAGCGACCCCATGAGGCAGTGATGTTGTTCCAAGAACTGCTTGCCTGGAAAACAATGGAGCCAAATGATGTTACCGTTGTGAGTGTTCTTCCTGCCATTGCGGCTTTGGGTGCTCTGGATTTAGGTAATTGGGTATATGAATATGTGAAAAGGAAGAAGTTGGATAGATCTGAAAATCTTTGCACTGCACTGGTGGACATGTATGCTAAGTGCGGGGATGTTGCGAAAGCGAAAAGCATTTTTCATGATGTAAAAGTAAGAGGGACGGGTAAATGGGATGCTTTGATTAATGGATTGGCGATCAATGGTTGTGCTAAGGATGCATTGGAAGTTTTTCTTGAGATGATGAAGGAAGGGTTGAAGCCAAATGATATTACTATGCTTGGTGTTCTATCCGCTTGTAATCATGGTGGTTTAGTGGATGAAGGGAAGATATGGTTCGATAAAATGAAGGAATTTAGGCTCACTCCTCAAATTAAGCATTATGGTTGTCTAGTCGATCTCTTGGGCAGGGCGGGCCGTCTTGAAGAAGCTGAAAGGCTAATCGAGAGTATGCCATTTGAAGTTAATGGAATTATATTGAGTTCTTTTCTATCTGCATGTGGTTATGCGAAGGATGTTGATAGGGCTGAGAGGGTACTGAAGAAGGCAATCCATATGGAGCCATGTAATGGCGGTAACTACATCATGTTAAGTAATTTGTATGCAGGTGAAAGAAGATGGACTGATGTGGAAGAGATTGAAAAGTTAATGATGAAAAAGGGGGCTAAGAAGGAGAAGGGATATAGTGCAATTGAAATCAATAGCCAACTTCTGGAATGTGATTCTTATTGTTATCTGCCAATTAGTGGTAACAGTGATTGACAAGAACTTATATCGTTATGATGCTTCGGGTTTACATGCTATTTTAACCTTTCCCCTGGTATCAATTTAATCCATTTAGATGGTAGGTTTGTTGCCGCATTATTCTAAACTCGTATGCCATTTTATAATGCAAGAGGAAGTCATGGGCATAGTTGACCCTGCTGTCTTGGTTCACCAAGGAAGATCTTGAAACCTATATATCCGTGTATAGATGTATTAGAAATAAAGATTTCCAGACTGTCATTGTTTACTTCTATTGATGTTTGTGCTGACTCAGGTATGAAGATGATGCACGGACATAGATTGCTATATCTGATGGGACATCCCTGGTTATGATTGCAGCAACCTGCAAATGGTTTAAGCTATAATGATGGAGGAGAGGGTGTGGAAATTTGCATGTCTACGTGACTTACTGGTCCCTGAACCCAGGTATGTTGAATAAATACGCTATATTCTTTTGGTGAAATTCTGATTCCCTGATTCTCCACTATAGTTATGTTAGATACTTCATCATCTAATTTTTCATATCCTGGCTTGCAATTCATTTGTGTTGGATGAAATTCTTATTTTTGTATGGGTGGATCGTGTGCATTGTGAATTGCAGTTTAACTTCGTAGTAAATGTGGACTCCTGTTGAGCAGCCATGATTCATCAAATTTTTAACTTTGTAGGCTATGAATTACCATAATTGTTGAACTTCCAAAAACCAGCAGTAAGCAAATAGCATGATATCCTTTAACGTTTTGGTTGATTTGCTTACAAAGCATACATTCTTTCATGGATAATCGCATGGATGATTATTTATTTGGGGGTAGAACTTTGATAGACTAGCTACTGGCTAAATTCTTATCACATTTATTTTTTAGAATTTACCGTGTAATTTACCACTCATGCACCTCTGTTGCTGCTTTCAACATATAGAAATCATGTGACTAATTTACACACAGAAACTTATTTTCTGTGTTATTTCTAATAAGCAACTTGGACTCGAATTGGGACGTTCTTCCTCCACTAAGATGGTGCATTCTTGACTGAGTTTGGTTTGCACCCCTTGATTTTTGCAAATTGTGTGTCATAGTATCAAAATTGGAGACTGATTGCTGCTAAGGAACGGAACAAAACCTCTGCCCTGATGACATTTGCCAACAAAATTGAAGGGGCTGAAGTCATAACCTGTTTCTCAGAATCTGGAAGATGAGTTTCCTAATTATCATCGCTTGCAGAGGTCCAAGACATTCAATCTATTACAACCCCGATGCAATTCATACGGAATGGTTAGATATGGGCACCGCGCAATCCATTTCTAGTATTACTATGATAATGTACTTGTACTCCAGTTAGGATTAGGAACGATATTGTTCGTATTCATATAGTTCCGGCTATTAGTCCGACTCAGTTATTTTCCTTGCGTCTCAATCAAATGACTTTTATTCATTTATATATTCGAAAATATTACACCACCTATTACAGTTCAAGAATCAATACAAATCCAGACATATATATCTGAAGTCTAAACCTCATTTTCAAATCTCTGCATCCAGCTCCAGAACAAGATCATGTGGTCCCAAAACGGGCGCCATAGTTACCCCTTTATGCTCCGGGAGCTTACCGATCTTCTCCAAGTCTTCCTCGTTCAACGCCCAATCGAGCACCTGTAAGTTTTCTTTCATTCTATCCTTGTTGAAACTCTTAGTCACCAAGCTTGCCCCTTGCTCATACACCCATCTCAGTGCAACTTGACCTGTCGTTTTCTTCCTGGCCTTGGCAATTTCCGCTATCACCTCGTTGGACAAAACTCTATTATCTCCCCACTTGGTGTTGTTTGCACCGAGCGGAGAATACCCAACAACATGAATCCCCTTCTCCTTGCAGAACTCCTTCAACTGTTGCTGCTTCCAGAACGGGTTCATCTCAACCTGATTGACAGCAGGGGGAATTTCGGCAACCGACAGGACCTCCTGGATCCTTCTTGAAGAGAAGTTACTGACTCCAATGGCTTTGGTAAGCCCGAGCTTCCTGCACTCTTCCATCCCTTCCCAGACGCCCTTCACATCGAACGGCACGATGTTCTCTTTCTCCACAGGCGTTTTCATGATTTGTCCGGTTATCCTCAGTGGCCAATGTATCAAATACATGTCAACATAGTCCAGTTGCAGATTCTGGAGACTCATTTTACAAGCAGGAACAACTTGGCTGCGTTCCGCGAAACTAGCCCATAACTTGGTAGTTATGAAAAGTTGATCCCTCGATTCTATCAGGCCGAGGCGTAACGCTTCTTTGATAGCCACGCCTAGTGGCTTCTCGGAGCCATAAGCGAAAGCGGTATCAAAGTGGCGGTACCCTGCCTTGATGGCCTCAAGTACAGCGGTTTTGGCTGTCTCGAAGTCGGCCAGAGGGTACGAGCAGGTGCCCATGCCGATGACCGGCATCGGCTTTTCGCAGCCAAGTAAAGTAACGGTTGGGACCAATGCTTGAGCCATGTTATATGAGTTGGTTCTTTAGAAGTGAAGTACTCGGGATGCGCTTGTGTTGTTTTATGATGTTTGTTGGTGAGAATTATGGGTTGTTCACCAAGTATGTACGTATTTATAGATAGTTTTTGTTCATGATTTGGAATATTGAACTATTGACACTGACAACACCCACTAATCTTATTCCAGCATTCTTTTAAAGAAAATCATGCACATTGACATTCTATACGTACTATCTTTGTAATGACTAATGACCCAACCTACCACTGTAGTTTTTTTCCAGTAAATATCCAGGGAGGAATTGTCCTTCTATTGGAGGTTTTTCCCGATCTAATATCTCCCACTAACGAAACTACTCAGTAAGCTCAATCATTCCGGATGACACTTGCATCCTCTCTACCGTGGCTGTTGGCATTAAGAGTTTTGTAGTATGTTGTCAAATTTGTTGAAATTACAATACCTTGTAATTGCACTGATTTCAAACTAATTTAATAATTTCACCTACAAACCAACATATGAATTTTCGAACACACTTTATTTTTATTTGAACATACAACGAAAATCTTTTCGTTTGATCATTCACCATGGACTTAAAGTATTATACATAAATTTTTGAGATTTTTATAAAGTAGTTATAAATCAATGTTGTAAAAATATTTTCTCTTCAACCAAAATTTACTGAACTTAATTGGACTGAGCTAGACTGAATTTAACTGAACTGAATTAAAGTATAAATTATAACTAAGTCGAACCAAGATAAACTGAAGTGATTGTCAGTTGAAGAGAACACGGCCTAACTCTAAATTTATACCAAACAAACACCAGGGTTTTTATCAAAATTGATTGACTACAATTGGAGCGAAGCGTCAAATCCATATTGATTTTTGTTAAGCGGTTAAAATCAATAAAATATATTTAAAAGCACCTACATTTTTAATTATTACCAATATAGTTTATTAATAATTTATTAGCAAATGACGGGGTTGTAATTATACCAAAGAAGAGCAGTTTTAGCAGTAGTAGTAGTAGTAATAATAATTATTACTAACAAATAATGAATTCGTCATATAAATATGACAATTCATTATACTCCATTTGTCTTTATAATTCGTTTATGTAAGAAGTATGATTGATGAAGTAATTAATGGTATTAAGTAATCATGCTTTTTTAAACGTCGGTTTATAGTGCTCGTGATCCGTTTCACAAAGACTTTGCTGTATTATTTTGACAGAGTGTTAGTTACGCACGCTAATATGATGAACCATATCGCGCTGTTTACTTAGTGGCTAGTAATTAAATGTATAAATGAAGAGTTAGTCGGGACTGTATCTATATAATTTATTTAAAGATAAATTTACATAATTGTGAATATGATTATTTTATAAATAAAACGTCTATATATTTGATTTTCGTTTTCTTTTCATATTGCCAATAATTTATTTTTATTAACAGTATCATATTTTAATCATAACATATACGATTTTATTAATGATATAAATTTATTTTTAGATAAATTATTTAAAAATGGTATCTTAGGATAAATGGAGTAGGAAAATGTTTGGTGGAGAGTGATTTTCTCGTGTTCTTACTGCCTTAGAGAAATGTACTGTACATCTTTGACGGTTCGAATTGTTTCGTTAAAGATCACTATATATTCTTAAAATGACAATTAAAGATTAGTAGGATAATACAAATGCTACTACCCAATTAAGGAAAAAACAGCAGTCTTTTTGTACTTATTGACTTGGAGGGTATAATTCCGATCGAGCACATTCCAAATTATAATATGAACTTGACTATATGTTAGACTTTTAGTTGGACTTTTATATCAACTTTACTTAATTTTCTTAGTTATCAGTACGTGAGGGGAAGTGTGTCTTGTGAATTGTGATTTGATATGCTTCACTAATAATTAAGTGGATGTTTAGTATGCGATTAAAATTAATAAAATTTAATTAATAACATTTACATGAATCCGATTAATAATAATTGAATTTTCTGGCAATCTAGAGAGTCTTAATTGTAACAATTGGCCTGACAAGTTAAATTAAAGTTGGACGAAGTTTTATAGTTACAAGACGAGAAAATTGTTAAATGTACAAGGATGACTTTTATTCATTAGGAATTTAGGAGTCGTGAGTGTCAAATTTGAAGTCGTAGAAACTATTGTTGAAAAGATTGAAAAAATTTTTATGATATAAGCAAGCAGATTTGATTTTTCTCAATAATAGGAAGATTCAAATCGCATAAATAGTAATTATTTGTGTGTTAAACAACTAGATTAAAAATATATATAATTATATTTTTTTAAACTACCATAAATGGTATTGTTTTCTTCTAAAATATGTTAACAATAATTCTTAATTTCAATCTTTTTATAACTTTATTTATAATAAATAAGTATCGAGAATGGAATGCATCTTAGTTGGTAATTCGAGGTTCGAGTCACCTTTTTCGTTTAAAAAATAATACATTAACAAACAAGTATTGTTACTTGTACGAACGAACTTTGAGCGACTACTTAAGAGTATTGAAATACAAATTAAACTCAAAGAGTCTTAATGACAAAAAGAATGAACAAGTTACATTAAAGATAGAAGGTTCATAGTGACAAGATGAGACAATTCTTGAATATACTACTTCACTGTACAAGGATGACTTGTATTCATTGGGACTTGGGAGTCATGAATGATAATGTATTAAATTTGGAAGTTCTAGAAAATATTTTGAAAAGAGATGCTCAGTAATGCGAGACGGTTTGATTTTTCTATAATAATATAAAAAGTTAAAATCGCATTGATATATATTAGTTGAGCGTTTTAAGCAATCAATTTGAAGGACATTTCATTATTTCGTTATATTTAAGAAAAATGTAACTTTTACATAAATCATGTAAAAAATGCAAGTAGGCTTTCATTGTGCGGTATTGTTTCTCCTAAAATATGTTTTCACGCATGTCACATGAGGTTGCAGTACAATCTTCTCAAATCTGACCCATTGAAAGTTGAAACCATCGGAGCCATCGCTTTGGTTCTTAGTCCTTACATCCGGCCAGGTTGATATACACAGTACGAACGGCCACACGGTTTGGTTCTTAGTTCTTATATCTGAACACACAAGTTCCAAACGCTAATCCTTGCTAGGTATTTGACCATCCAAATATGCTCACAAATCTACTTATTGTGCAAACAGTAAACTTAGCAACCAATCAATCAAGTAATTAGCCTACATTTGTACTCTACCAGTACTATGCCTGATCCAAAAAACAAACTCTATGCCACCAAAGAAATACGCATTTCTTGAAAATAAAGGCAACATTTCAATTCCTACAAGCATCCAGATGTGAGCCATTTACACTAAAAAATATTACCATTAATAGGCTGTAGTTTCTACTTTCTACCAGAACTTGTGTTTATAAACAATTTTCAGCATGAGGAACTGGTCAAGAAAGGTTTTCTGTAATATTTGCAGGTCGTGGTCGACTTCTGTAGCATCATCCATCTCCACATCATCCTTGGTACTTCAATCCACTACAGACTACAGACAAAATCCAGGAGATGCCTTAGCCACTCAGCCTCTGAGGGGGCCTCCCAGCACTTTTTCTTCTTGCCCTTTTACCCTTTGTTATTACGAGTGGCAAAGAAAGGCTTGCGATTGAGCGTACTTTGTGAGGTGGTTGATCATCCTCCACAGGTAGGTCCGATTCTTCCCCAACAGGAACAGAGCTGCTGCCCAACCCATGATTCTGCCCAGGATGCATCTCTGTTGGTTCAATTTTCACTCCGTTAAAATTGTTTCTCTCTTGCCTCCTCCTCTTGGTATAAACAAGAACATCTTCTCCCTACAGGTGATGATCCCATGCAAAATAAACTCTTCAAAAAATATTGAAAATATGGTATAGTTCCATTTATAGAGGAACAAAACAAGAAAATTTTTGACCCTTTATTTCCATACTAATACAGGATGTTTGAAAAACTATGAGGTTTTCATTCCACTAAGAGATTTAATGCAAGTTCTCCATGTTTGTTATTCTCTAGCCTAATAAAGCGCACAAAGGGAACTGATGCCGTGCAAAACAAAAACTGATAATGTGCATATCTAAAACTATGAGCATGCACAGGATTTTTTAAGACTTTAACAATCTTACACAGTTTACACTTTAAACTCCTGGACACATTTCACCACGAAGTTCAGTAGACAGATGGACATCAAAGAGTAACTTTACGATACCCAAATAAAAATCATAAGAATGAGTAGCAGAGCAATAAAAATGCACAGAAGCAGCAAACAGATAGAAGACTCACCTTTCTTAACGTATCTGCAAAACTAGTAAGGCCCTCACTTTTCATTACTACATCAGGATCAGCTGTGACAACTTTACTCGTTGTTGCAGTATCACGCATTACTTTATCAGTCATAGTATGCTCTGATGTAGACTGAGAAGCTGTATTGGTACCAATACTTGTTCCGTCACCATTGTGTAGAGGGGCAATCAGATCAGTCTCATCCAAACCCAGTTCTTCCAGGGAAGAGAACTTCTCAGCATTATCGGCAACTATCTTGTCAGCTCGATTTCTCATTTCTCCAACTTGGAATTCTACAGAAATAATCTTACGAAGTATATGTTCCGTCGGATCATTACCATCACCAAGTTGGGCCAACAAAAATTCATCAGTAGCCGAACCATTTTCATCCATTTGGATCTTTTGACAGGCTTTTCCTACAAAATGCAGATTTTGTCACACAACTAAGCACAAATATCTGTGTGAACTTGATTACAGTCAAATGCACAAAAAATGCGCATCAACAGATCTAGACTTTCAAATACATCAATCTGAAACAGGCAATAAGGTCATCTATAGGATATCCATTTTCCTATGTAGTGCAATATAAATACAGTTACAATACATGTGAAATAAAAAGTACTTTGACGGCAAAGTGGGAAGATTTTAAAATCAAATATCATCAAAGCATAATGCCCATAATGCAAACATTTTGTGGGTATATAGTTCTGAGCATAGTAAGGGCAAAGTTACAAAAACTTATATATGTAACATCAATATGTATAACTTATCTGTTATAAATCATATAAACACCCCAATTTAAATGGGAATCAACAAACATTCTCAAATCAAGCAAGAAGAAACCATCAAAGATCAAAATGAGTACACTGAGTCATCTGAATGCTGAAGTCAAGGTCCCATAATTCAGATAAGTTCAGCTCAGGCCCAATTAAAACTCCCAAGAAAGACTTCACAATGCATGCTATTGCACCAATACAGAACCAAGAGTGCAAACATGATAACAAGTTACCGTAGAATTTGCCCTAGAATAGAATCCTCAGAAAGGAAAAAGGGGGGGAAACAGGAAAAGGAAATGCCATGATGAATTTTGGCAATCCGAATTTGTGAATTTATAAGGTTGACATTTCAGCAAGCATCCAAACCTAAATTTATAAAAGTATGTCCAGTCTAAATTAGTCAAAGAAGACAACTTCCTTTGCTCTAGACTAAAAATCTATGGTGATGCCTAATCTAGAAAAAAGTGTGGGTAAAGTAGACTTAACTTATAAACTAACACTCAGATGTGGCATTTTAGGAAGTGTGCTGGATCTGGCAAACGCAAGGAGAACATTTTATAAAGTCCAAGAGATCATGAAATTACCACTCGACTAGAAATTGATATAAAACATGCAGGGCTTAATAATTATAATAAATCATAATAAGAGCACAAACCTGGGTTTTTAGCCTTGTCCATGAATGCTGCTTCATTTCCATTCTTCCTGTTCTCTGCAAAAAATTTGGCCACACTTAGGATCTTTATAGACACAAACCAATAAGTACTAATTGAACTCGACAGAACAGAGAATGCATTTGCACCATAATAAGAAAAAAGGTTATGATTTGACATAACCGCAGCAACATCCACTGTGGTTTCTGCTCTTCTTCTCTTTTTCCTCCTTAGGACTTCAGCTGTATGATTACTTCGAGAAAAAGGGATAGCTTTCGCAGCAACGCCTTTAGATACAGAGCTCTCTAACTCCAGGTGCTTTTGCTCACGCAACTTCGCAAGTGCTCTGTCATACCTCTTGGCCTGTAAGTCAAATTTCTTGATTTGCAATTCAGTCCATTTACAGCGCCACATAAGAGGTTGAATAAACGCCCTCCAATGAGCAGTCAGCTTTTTCCTCCTGAGGATCCAAACATCAAGAAACAAAATGTGTCATTCAATGATACAAATAAACTTTATAAGAGTTTGATAACTCAACGATAATTATATCATTAACTTTGCGTCTATATTGCGCATAGCCCCTGAAATTTACGATAACATAGTGCAAACTCAGGGGCATTTAAAGACAATATGATTGACTACTATTAAAACTTATGGAATCCTTGCAATACTGCATTAGTACCTTGTCCCAAACATATCGCGCTGAGGATCCCCCACTGATTCAGCATCACCTCGAAAACTTGACGAGGCATCATCGCCCAGGGTATCATCATCATCACAACCACTGTCACCAAATGAACTTGAGCTCTCTGTTGTATCCTGGCATGGCACTTCATCAACCAAACCAGGTCTTCTACATTCCATTATGTCAACTTCATTATCAGCCTTGATAGGCGCTTCCTTTGTCTGCGTAGCCACGGGTGCTGCACCCACTTTAGAGTCATCAAATGTGAATTTCATAAGCTCTTCTTCTAGCTCTTTGGCAAAATTATCATCAGCTGGTGGCATATAGGAGGGAACCTCAATCTTTGCATTTAGTCTCTTTCCCATTTCAATCTCAAGAACCATCGATATGCAAATGTAGATCAAATCATGTTAAGCTTAGCATTGAATAGGGATGCTAGAAGACACACCTGGTTACATAAAATCAGTAGTTTCCTCAGTCAACGAAATACATATTAAGCAAATTTCAAGTAAAATGTATGTCAACGTGCACAGATCATATCCATCGCATTTAATGATGATCAAATATCAATGCATACTTATAACACTTCACTTACTCAAACACGTAGAATACGATTCTCATTACGTAACAAGCTAAACAATCTCTTTTCCCATTACTCATTCAACAGTGCAGTAATTTCCCCGCCTTTTCTCTCTAACTTAATGCGAAAGGATACAACACACGTAACACGATTCTCATAACAATCTCAAGAATTTAATGTTTCCCAATATTCCTTTTGTCGGCACACTAAATTCCCAAATCCCAATCCCCTAATTAAACATGTGATCTGTCACTGTCAGTGTTCATCAATGCAAATGATTCAGATCATGTCAATGCCCATGTTTAACGTTCCACTCGTGCTCAATTTCAGGGTTACAGCAAGAGTACAAAATTCATTATTAAGATTCCTACCCATTATAAGTTCCATCATAAATAGATTCCCAAAATGCATTTAAGCGAATCAAACCCTAGGTCAGAAATAATAACCAAAAGAACCACCATGTACGAGTGAAAAAATGTGAAATATAAAGCAACAAACAAAAACCCATTTACCAAGACCCAAATTTTCCACAAACCCAATTTTCATAGAATAACGATCAGTAGCAGATTTCACACGAATCATCATCAAAAACAATAGAAACAGAAAATGCCCAAAAACGAATCAAATTAACTAAATTAAACCCTCTACACAACATCACGAACAGCAAAAACAATACCTAGATCAAAATGGACGGAAAAGACACCGGGAAACTGCAATTGAACGGTTTATGCGGAAAATCGATATGTATTGGAGCTAATTTGCGTTTTCTGAGCGAATTCGATGGCCTTTATTTCGAATAGAGTTTGAAGAAGTGATAAATATAAAGAAAAAGTATTCTCGAGAAATCTAATTAGTAATTCTCAAGCTGGTCAATGCTACTTATATTTTACCCTTTTCAGTTGCTTTTATTCGGTCACTTTCGTTTATGTTTGGTAATTTATTTTTCAAATTATGTCTAAAAACTATGATTACATAATTATTGTACTTTCTCAAAATAAAAAAGAGATGGGTATTCAAATTATTGTACTTTCCAGTCAATGGAGGGGAGTGCAATGTTGAGATTTGAACTCGAATTCGAGATAAAATTAAGTTATAAAAATTATCGGTAAAATTCACATGTTAAGTGCAATTCCTTTGTAAATTGAATTTGTGTTTTATTGTATCGATTCTTGTGTCTCCTACTTTGTCGTGAATCTTTTTATGTTTCCTACTTTGTCAGGAATTTTTGTAAGTGAAGTGAGTTTGATGTTGAGATTTTAAATCGTGAAATCATCATTGATCAATTATCAAAAGGGAGGTGAACGACAAGTGAGATCGATAGAGTTACACATGTCTTTTTTTCTCTAATGTCGTAGAATTTAATTAATTATCTAGAAGAGTTTGAAGGGTACATCAAAGATTCATATAAAATGTATTGTGCGAGGTACTTAAACAATTTTTATTTTAAAGGCCCACTACGACAAACATTCAAGAATTTATAGGTCTGAATCTTACACTTCTTGACATCATAAAACGTTCTCTTCCCCTTGTCATAGATTGGGTTTTATTTTATTGTGTCCATTCTTGTATCTCCTACTTTGATGGAAATCTTTATAAATGAAGTCAAGTTGATTTTAAGGGGATTTTAATTCCTGAAATCATCATTCAAGGATAAAGAGAGAGGTGGACGACAAGTGGGGTCGATAGAGTCACACATGTCTTTTTTTCCCTATTATACGAAGGATTTGATTAATTATATAGAAGAGTTTAAAGGCATATCAAGAATCCAAAATAAAATTTAAGATAGAAGGAACTTAAACAATTAAACATTTAAACCATTACAATAAAAGGCAGCACTCGACAAGCATCAAAATCTGAACCACACATTCGACAAGAATGCAGGCTGATGGTCGAAGAAGAACAATAAGGGTATGTAGTTAAACTCTATATATTTGAAAAAAATTGATGAATATGAACATAAATTTCTAGGTCCCGGATAATTTAGATAAGTTGATTATATATTGCACTCGCACGCATTGAACAATTGAGTCGAGAAGTTAGGATTATAGAGTTACTCATTTTGAAGGACTCCTTTATCCTTCAACGCCAAGCAACATGCAAGGGATCAACTCAAATGAATAGAAGATAGTGCTTCAGTTCTCTTAAGGAAGTTGTATTGAGTCAACATGAAAAAATCACCTTTAAATGGCGTATTTATATAATATAGAATGAAAAAAAATAAAAATATATTAACACAAAGTGTTATAAAAGATGATCTCTAGATAATTTATTTACAGACGACACACGTTAGCAATAAAATTATTTATGCTATTAATTATAATGTCTATTTGTTGTTAACGAAACAATCTTGTTTTTTGATTAATAATATCAATACTTATTTTGACGATACTTATTTTTAAATAAATTTACGTAGAGACTGTATTCCAAAATACTTACTCAATTTAAAATAAAATTTTAGCTTAAAAATGTATGTATATATTTTAAAATATAATATTATAATATTCAATAGAATAAATACTTAACATCAATAATTCATAAATAAATTTTTATACAGAATATAAATATCATCTATTTTTTTAAAATTGAGTGTCTTAGCTCGTAACTCAAATAAGAACCTTTGAAAAAATGCACTCATATTTTGTGTACCCATAGTTTATGTCGAGGGCTTTTACAATAAGTTTTGGAATGTTTTGCATTTAACCCCATCATTCAAATACACACACTCCCGGTACTTCTCTCAGATCTTGCTTTCTTACTGCTAATAATGGATGCTGCTACTGGACCTGGAATTGGAATCGGCTTGGGCACAACATAATCGTGTGTCGGAGTGTGGAATGACGATTGTATTGAGATAATTGCCAATGATCAGGGTAACCGTACCACCCCTTCCAATGTGGCGTTTGCTGAGACGGAGCGTCTTGTTGGTGATGGTGCTAAGAATCAAGCTGCTGTAAACCCTGTCAACACTGTTTTTGGTGAGTTTACCGGCTTTCAATTTTCATAATTTTTCTGTATCATCAATCGAAGGCTCTTCAAGGTAATTGAAGGCTCTTTCAACTTGAAGGGCCATAGTTGTATCACACAAAGGTGGCGAGAAACAGTTTTCTGCCGAGGAAATCTCTTCCATGGTTCTGGTCAAGATGAAGGAGACTGCTGAGGAATTTCTTGGCATCATTGTTAAAAATGTTGTTGTAACTGTCCCGGCATATTTCAGTGACTCTCAGCGGAAGGCTACTAAAGATGCTGGACTGATTGCTGGACTCAATGTGATGCAGATTCTTAACGAGGCCACAGCTGCAGCTATTGCATATGGCTTTCAAAAAATGGCAAAGAGAGGCAATGATGGAGCAAAGAACGTGCTCATTTTTGACCTTGGTGGTGGTACATTAGATGTTTCGTTGTTAAATATTTACGATGGTATTTACGAAGTGATGGCAACTTCAGGTGACACTCATTTAGGAGGTCAGGATTTTGATAACAGGATGGTGTGCCACTTTGTTGAGCAGTTTAAGAGGAAGCACAAGCAGGATATAAGTGGTGATGCAAAAGCATTAAGGCGACTTATTAGAACAGCATGTGAAAGGGCAAAGAGATTACTTTCCTGCACTCTTCAAGCCACCGTAGAAATTGATTCCTTACGTGATGATTTCCACCGAACCATTACATGGGCTAAATTCTCAGAACTTAATGCGGATCTGTTCCAGGAGTGTTTGAAGCAGGTTGAGAAATGTTTGAAGGATGCAAATATGGATAAGAGCAGTGTTGATGAGATTGTTCTTATTGGTGGATCAAGTAGGATTCCAAAAGTTAAGAAATTATTGCAACAATTCTTCAATGGTAAAGAGCTTGTCAAGAGTGTTAGTCCTGATGAAGCTGTTGCCTATGGTGCTTCTGTGCTAGCAACATTCTTGAATGGGGAAGGCGATGAGAGAGTGCGAAGGGTTATTGTTATGGATGTTGCTCCATTGTCCCTTGGTATTGAAACTAATGGACAGGTAATGACTGTCGTAGTGCCACAAAACACAACAATCCCAACAAGAAAGAAGAGAGTCGTGTACACTGGTGTTGATTATCAGACTTCTGTGAGGATCAGTGTTTATGAAGGTGGGAGAACTAAAAGTATAGATAACAATTTGCTTGGGGAGTTTGTGCTCTATGGAATCCCTGCAGCTCCAAGGCGCATGTCTGCAGTTACTGTCTGTTTCGACATTGATGTAAATGGTATTTTAGTTGTTTCAGCTGAGGATAATGCAAAAGGAAAGGATTTCCATCACCAGTGATAAGCGTAGGTTGTCAAATGAAGAAATTGAGAGAATGGTTGAAGATGCTGAGAGGTATAGAACAGAGGATGAGGAGTTTAAGAAGCGAGTAGGTGCTAGGAATGCTCTGGAGGATTATGCTTACGACATGAGAAATACCATTAAATTTGTAAGTGCTGCTTCGAAGCTTCCAGTGGCTGACAAGAGAAAAGTCGAGAATTTGTTTGAATCGACTATCAAATGGCTGAATGAGAATCAATTCGCTGGGGCTGATAAATTCAAGAATAAGAAGAAAGAGCTAGAGCATATTTGGAAACCCATTGTTGCCAGGATGTATCAGTAATCAGTTAGCTGATGGTACTTGGTAGTGTCTTAATCTTGTTTTGGTAATTACTAGACGGTTTCTGCAGTTAGTGTTTTGTAGTATTTTTATGAATGCTATCCAACTTCGTTTTGCTTTTTTATGAAGAAGAGTAGTACTGATAATTGAAAATTATCCTCAGCTCCGGTATGCTTATTTAACCGTAAGTTTACAAGAACAGTTTGATATGAATACTGCAGGAATATTAATAAGCTAATTCGATTCGTACGCTTGTTTTGCTGTATCCTTCCATTTTCCTTCTTTTTTTTTTTGGCTTTTCATGTCATTGCTTTGTGCAAGAATCTGTTGTAATTGTGCTCTCTGCAGAGCCTTTGTCACATTGGGCATGCAATTGAAGTTTTCATTCGAACTCATTTTAGCAGTCTTATCAGAAACCATCTTATAAGCTGTACAACAAAACGAAACAGATGCTTGCTGAGAACCGGAGATAGTAATGTAATCAATTTACGAAGTCGACTTACACCATAAATTACCTTTAAATCAAGATGTGAGAATCAAGAGTATTAAGAGTATACACTCACATCTTGAGAGGAACGTCATAGAAGAAATCAAATCAAGAATCGAAAAATGGAAGATATCCATTTTAGCTGACCCTCGGTTATTTCATTGAGGCGATGTATATCGACATATTTCCACAATTTCAAAGATTATTATTAGGGCACAATCCAGGTTCCTCAGCACTTGGTAGCTAGATCTAACACATTACACATCTACGTACCAACTGCACACATTAATGTCATATGCTCGAAGTTAATATGCAGAGGAATTTGAAGTTAAAAACTGAGTCTAAAGGTTCCATTAATGCCTTTGAACTGGTCAGATTTTCATAGTGCAACTTGCTGCCTGATCTTTAATGAACTTTTACATGGCTCCATCACCATCATTGCCCAATTTGTCGCAAGGTATATAGAAGTAATAATTATCTCGGCCCCAATAGCTTTTCTATACGTGAACGTGACCTTTTCTAGCTAGTTGATGATCTTATTCATGATTTACTTACATTTAAATGATTGAAGAATGTGAAGAGTAAGAAACACTATCACAAATTTGAACAATTTAATGTACAGTTTAAAATAGAACTGGAATTAAGCTGTTTAAATTACAGTTCTAATCCAAACAGTCCATTAATCAATCCGCTCCAACACCAGTACAATACATGGAAATTCTCTCCCACACACAACCTTCCTTAAAAATGTTGGGAGGTGGTAGTGTATCGAAATGGACAGAGAGTAGATTAGACTGCTGAGCAAAGGCTGGACCTTTTTACTTAAGACAGTATATGTCCCGCTCTGGTGCTGACGGTTTACTTAGCAAATAGTCTTTCAAGATAGAAAAGAAGTATTTGAGTTAGTGTTCAAGCACTCGAACAGTAACTCTTCAACTACTACAATAAAGGGTTATTCAGGCTATAGAGAGAAAGAGAGAAGGAAGAAAGAATTGGATTGGTGTCTGAATTTGATTCTGGTGGGTCCTATTTATAATTAGGAAGAGTTGCAATCTGAACATGTGCGGTCATTTGCGGACAGGTCCCTGCAGAGACGAAAATTCGAATAAATACAACTTTTCGAGTTTTTCTGTTCAGAAACATCCTTTGAATGAAGGATCAAATCCGTTTAGCGAACGGACACATTCGTTCACTCCAAGCCTAACCGAGTTGGACCTCTTATGTTTCAGATTTGTTTGGGCCCGACCAAACGAAATATGTTTCTGGCCCAAAAAGATTATACTCACCCGCAGACCAAGAACTTTGACCCACGACTCACGACCCGAGACCCGGGCCCGGACCCAATCCTGGCGGAGCTAGGCGGGTGCGTGTGAAGGCATCTAGGTCCTCCCTCTTTCAAAAGCATGGGTGCTCGAAGGGCACAAACCTTTAGCTCAATCCAATAGCTAATAAGTAGGTCTTTCTTCCTCAATTTTAGCAAGGTGGGACTTCCCATATTACAACTCTTGGCATTCAATATTCAATACATCAACCAACACACTTTGAATTTTAATAACTCTTTCACCGAATTTTAATTATTCTTTCTCAAGTGTATTCTACTATCATAGTGGATTATTCACAATTAAAGAAATTTCATTCCTAAATATATGGACTCATTTAGTTAAGGTGTAAAATAATAGACTAGTCTGATTGTTTAGCTAAAATTCTTAAAAACAATTCTAGGAGGGAAGAGAAATGATCATCCATCATCTAGTATCTTTAGGCACATGTACTTTTTTTTTTTTTTTATCAATTAGGAGTAAGATATGGTTATAACTCGTAACTAAATTGAGAAGAATAACCAAGCTAGATTAATAAAACATAACTTAGGAAAAAATCATTTGGGGCATACAATTTAAGTGATTATTAAATTGAGTTTTGTTATTTTTGTGTTTAGGATTAAATTTAAATTAAAGTAATCAAAATATCATTACTATTACCCAATTTCTCTCCAGCCTCATTCTCTCTCCCTTATTTCTAAATTAATTATATTCTAATACTACAATTCATAAATATAACCAATCATCTCATTACAACAAACTTAAAAATCAATTATTAACCATCAAACTATCACATCTTACTTACACCAATAATTATTATCTTACACAACCTATATAATAAACCAATTATAATTTCATACAATTATAATTTTATACCAAACACTAATTTTAACAATTCAACTATAATTTAATCACTATTTATTCATTCAAACGAATCCAACTTCAATTTTATTCCATAACTCAATTTAACAACATATAATCTTGACCCTTTTAATAAGTCACAATCTTCTCCACCTAAATCACAACGTCCGTGATCCAAAACTTTCTAATTAAACCAATGGACTACAACAAGATACACTACATACCTATCTAAGCATGACAATCCTAGTCCACAAAGTTAACTTCGGCTCTGTTCTGTGGTATTAAATTAATATTCTCTCGATTGATAATTTGATTTTTTAAATAATCTATTTTAATTATAAATTAATATTCTCTCAAGTGATAATTTGATTTTTTAAATAATCTATTTTAATTATTGATTAATATTAAAATATTAAGACTGTTTAAGACATAACTCCAGTTGAATTGCTACATTTTTATTATGAAATATTGCTTCTTTAACATTGTTATACATTTTATTATACATTTTATTATTGTTGTTATAGTTTAAAAGTAAGCTTTTCAAATGCTGTACTTACGCAGGTAGTATTAAACTCAAGTTGTCTTTTAAAATTTTCTAATAACAAATACTCCCGCCGTCTTAACTATATCTTCTCGTATTTCATTTTTAGTCCGTTAATCTCATCTGTCCATCCTTAATAAAAAATTTCTCTCCTACTTTAATCACTATTTATCCTATTTTAATCACTATTTGTTGTACTTTATTCATTATTTTTCATACTTTATCAAAATCTCTCCTATTTTATCACAATTCTCATACTTTATTCATTTTTTATTAAAATTTATCTTCGACTCCGCAGGAAGATGAACTCGAAACCGTGGGAGTATTAGTTCTCTAAGTTTAAACTCAATTGAGTGCCAATTAAGTTTATACTCATCAAACGTCAAAGACATTTTTTCCAAACTAATTCAAGCTTTAATAGGTTAATGCTCGGTATTTAGATGCTTTGAGGTACACATGCTAATGAACTAGGTGTATACTTACTGTTTAGGCTTGTCGGTACGGTCCGCTTGAAGAGCTTAAAAATCAGAGGGCAAATAATTAAGTTTGCAAATTGAAATCTTTTTTATTGACTTTTAAAAGATATCCAAATAGTGTGCTGCATTTAATGTCTATTACTCCATCTTCCCATCCGCTCCAACGCGTCACATTACACACATGGACATTGATGCATGCTAGAATGAAGAAAACTACTGCAAAGTTATCCATATTGACCAATGGCTTCTTAGCTTTGCCTATATAATGATTGGCTTCTTAGCTTCTTAGCATGCAGAGTGAAGTTCATTACAAAACAAGATAACAAAAAAATGGCAGCGGGTTTCTCAAAGAAATGGCTGTGCACATTGTTCCTTTTAGTGCTCATAGCCTTAGACTTGAGTGCAAGCATTCTTGCGGATAATAAGGTCGATAAGGCGGCTTGGAGAGGTAACGATGATTGTCGATATAGTAGAAGAGGTTGTGGTCGGGGGCCAGGAGGTGGTTTTGGTGGTAGACGAGGGGGTGGCTTCGGTGGTGGAGGAATTGGAGGCGGTGCTGGAGGAGGGGGAGGAGTAGGTGGAGGTTCAGGACATGGTGGAGGGTTTGGAGCTGGAGGAGGAGTAGGTGGTGGTGCTGGAGGAGGAGTAGGCGGTGGAGCAGGGGGAGGTGGAGGTAGTGGAGGCGGAGGAGGCATTGGAGGTGGTTCTGGTTCAGGAGGAGGCTTTGGAGCTGGAGGAGGTGTTGGTGGTGGAGGGGGTGTTGGTGGTGGAGCTGGCGGTGGAGGTGGTAGTGGTGGCGGGGGAGGCATTGGAGGTGGTTCTGGACATGGTGGAGGATTTGGAGCTGGAGGAGGTGTAGGTGGTGGAGCTGGAGGCGGAGTGGGCGGTGGAGCTGGAGGTGGTGGGGGTAGTGGTGGTGGAGGTGGAATTGGAGGTGGTTCAGGGCATGGTGGAGGATTTGGAGCTGGAGGAGGTGTTGGTAGTGGTGCTGGAGGAGGTCTAGGTGGTGGGGGTGGAGGAGGTAGTGGTGGTGGGGGAGGCATTGGAGGTGGTTCAGGTTCGGGAGGAGGATTTGGAGCAGGAGGTGGTGTAGGGGGCGGTGCCGGTGGAGGTGGCGGTGGAGGAGGCGGAGGTGGAGGAGGAGGTGGTGGTGGTCTTGGAGGAGGATCTGGCCATGGTGGGGGAGTTGGGGGAGGAGTAGGTGGCGGAAGTGGTGGTGGATTGGGTGGAGGTATTGGTCATGGAGGTGGTTTAGGTGGTGGCCATGGCGGAGGTGGAGGAGTCGGTGTCGGAATTGGCATTGGTATCGGGGTTGGAGTGGGTGGTGGTGCTGGCAAGGGAGTTGGAGTAGGTAGTGGATCTGGAGGTGGCGGTGGCGGTCATTAAATTCAGAGCAGTGATTGAGTGATTGGTGTAATATTATAATTCTTAATGTATTGCATATGTATTTTAAACAAAGGAAGTGGTAACATAAAAAATTGTGATGAAAATTACCTTTTGGTTTTGTTCGGGTGTCTAAATGCACACTTTGTAATATTTAAGATTTCATAATGAAAGAGCATTAAGTATTATTACAATTTTGTTGCAATTTCGGATGAAAAGTGCTAATTAGGTCACATTATAGTTCATGGCAGGATCAACATCATCATACAATGAAGGGAACTATATAACATAAGAGTGAGTCTCATGTCCGAGAGACATTCTTATAAAATGTAAAATCCAAAAATTAATACATTGCTTGAAAGTTGAAACCCAACATCCTCAAATTCAGTAACAAGTTAAAGTATCAATTACTATCAATCTCAGCTAATGCTTTGTTCAATTTGATTATCCCACCCCTCTTTTCTATCTACTTCCAGAGAGCAACCGAACAACCAAACAAAACAATTTACTTGTGTTATTACTTACCGAAGAGTAAAAATGATTTAGTGTGTTAATTAGTTGATAGAATATAAATATATAGCTAGATGCAAGAATTATCCTAAAACCTAGGCTTACATTAGTAATGTAAGGGACTAAAAATAGGCAAAAAGAGCCGGGGCAAAAAAAAAACCACATATGTACTGCCCCCAAATTGAATTTCTATCGGCCAGCCTTCATCTCCTCTTCGTTCTTCCTCTCGCCACCACGACCTCCGCCCATCCGTTCACCGCCTCTCTCCACCACGACC
>JAYMSP010002539.1:0-23698 GCA_036897095.1 Plantago elongata
CATGGGAGGGGTGGAGGGGGGGTGGGGGGAGATACTCTCATAAGGACTTCAGGTGCCATAGACCTGGATTTCTTTTTTCTCGAGGAACGGATTAAATGGAAAAAAAATCCTTACTTTCTTATCAATAGTTCCACAACTATCTTCTACTAAGATACTTGGAAACTAGGGGGACATATGTTGATACGGTAATATGTTCAATCCGTTAATTGGATGTCTCAGGAACGGTACCTAAGACATCACGGTATTACAAGGCCTAGAACCCTAGTGGGCCCGACCCTAAGGCCCGACCTTATGTCATCCGGATCAGGATAGGCCTAAACATGAAGAATATCGGGACATGAGAAGGATTCGGCCTAAGGTGCTTACTCCGAAGGAAAGCAGGTCCGACCCTAATCACATATGAACTCCATAATCTCAACTTTGGAAAACCAAGTGAAGGAGATCATAGTGAGTCGTTGAAGAGAAAATACTATTAGCCTCGGATGATCTCATCCGAGTCATTCCCTTTGGATACCGCCCAGGGCAGAAGATCGAGTTAATAGCTCTTGTGGACTCTCCCTCAAAATGACTAATCTAACCTTGAAAGGCCGGAAGGGAAATGAGTTGTGTCTATACTATTGTGCATAGGGCCTAATTAAGCCTTTTTGGCTTAAATCTTAGCCATCCATTTTGCACAATCTAATGTGTCTACTCCCAAAGAGGAGGAAATCTATAAATAGGGCACACATCCCCATGATAATGGTAAGTATTGCCTTCATAACCTCACCTTTCCACTTATTTACAGAGTTGACATTCAATCTGTATTGAGTAAAGTCTCATATTTGGTTTGATCTTAGGCAAATGGGGTCTTAAGGTTCAAATCCCCCTCCCCCCTCCCCCTTCCGAAGCTACTTGTCCAGGTACTCTACCTCCGGACCAATGGAAGCCAAAAGAATTTACCTTGGAATCTTTGGAGTTTTCAATTTGTTTGAGTGTAATTCTCAGGTATTAGTCATATTCTCGGGTTGGGGGACTTTCCCGCAACAAAGAGATACATATATTTTAAAAGTCGGACATGACCACTAAAAAATGTTACAAGAGTCGAAGTTTTAACATTCATATCTTTCATAAATTCAAATATATGCATGTATGGATAAGTAAATAAATAAATTCATTTTGCTAGGGTGATCGATTCACTGTCTAGTTTACTCGTGATTGAGCTTGCGTTGACCGATCTCGAGCTCGTTCTGATCGTTGATCGAACTTTTTAGCGAACGCCTCACGAGCAACTTAATTTGTTAACACCCTCATACACAGTTTTTTGGTTTTAAAAAGTCAAGATGCAAAGAGGCACCATAAATTTTCTTCAATGGTCGAACTCAATTATAAACATATTAATAAATAATATAAAGATGTGAAATGGAATTTGTCAAAAATAAAATTGCCCAAATGAAAAGGTTATATAGAACAGGGAGAAAAGATAATAAAATATATACAATCATCATGCACCTAGGTTTATCTCCATTTACAATGTTTCATACTTGTGAGAAAAGAGCTATACACCAGTAAGTTAAATTACAAATGTCGTAGTATATAGAGGTATTACTATATATTACTACTACTTATTTCAGACAAAACGAGATAAAGATCATCTTTACAAACACTAAATAGCCTGATTCACAGACTTAAGTACATTATCATCTAATCGAACTACTGCAACTACCGAACCTAAAAAAGAATAAATCAAAATTCTGCAACACACAGACCTCCACTAAAATAAAATAAAATAAGCACACAAGAACCTATTTTACAGGCTACGATTCTTCAGTATGTTCACTTTCAGATAGAAGGGCCGACCTCTGAATGGATAGCCACTGCATGTCACTCATCAGACAGGAATCATCCGTGCATTCTGAAAAGAACGAAACCAGTCATGCCTGAAAGCATATAATCATTCATCTGTAAGTGAAAACGCAATACGGAGTAGACTATTGATTGCATCATTGAATGGAATGTACTAGCTGGGATGAAATAACATATCATATGCCGTAAATTCAACGGGATAATATCACACTGCATCAGGTTTACATCGGCCAGACTCCTGTATTGAACCCCAGAGTTGCAGTATCCAAATATCCAGTTCGACTTCAGATTCATTAGCTGCAACCCCTGAATCTTAACTTATATAATTATGTTGACATGTGCGAACCCATCCTTTTTCTTTTCTGAAGATTCTTTTATGGAAATAATAAGTATTGTGATATTGCGGCAAACTTAAGGGAATTAAGTATTTAAGGCTGTGAAATTATTATCTTAGATATAATTACTGGATATCTATAACTCATAGAACTGTATATTTACATGAGTAAGGTAACATCAACGGTCAACCAAATGAATCTCACACATTACATGCAGTTTATTTAGCTGAGGACAGGAAGACCTTGTTAAATATTAGCTTTCATTTTATCCACTTTTTCAGGTGAAAAATCATTTTTTTTACAAAAGGAAATATAACATTCCTTATCCTTCATATTAATTATAACATGTCCAAAAGCATCTTTTGACTGGGGAGGCATATAATAAATAGTGTATATATAAAATAAGGTGAGAAATGGTCGTATAAAGCTCACTGAAGAAATATCAAATGTAGAGCAGGCGGCTAAAGTATTCACTTTTATGAAGAGTAAACCGCTTTCCGTAACATTGATCATTTCCAAATACATAAACTCAAAATTTCCCCTGAAGAAAACCATATTGTGTTTAAATGATGTGTTTGGGAGGTTGTCAAGGAGGTAGAAGGAAAAAGTGAAAACCGAAAATGCTTGTCATAGAAATCATACCATAGCAGGACTTCTTTTCTCTTTTACTGTCTTTAAAGCTGCCTCAGCAAACTGATGTGCCGCTTCAGCCTCAGCCTCTGCTGCCACAGCCTCCCGTTCTGCCTCTTCAGCTTCAGCAACTGCAGCTTCTGCTTCAGCAACTGCTTCATCTGCAGCAGCAGCAGCTTCTTCTGGAGTCATACTATTCATCTTAGCTAAATCAAGATCGCTTTGAATTTCCATGTAATGACCAAGATTATGTCCTCGAGTTCTTTGATGAATCCGCTGCCTTTCGGCTGGGGTTGGAATGGATGAGTTCCGTCTTCCTTCCGATAATGCAGAGGCCATGCTTATCCTATACTTGCGATTCATCTGGAGAGACATGGATTGTGAGTGTCAAAGCATTTCAGGGCAGTATGTATAAGTATCGGATAGAACTATAGCCAGGAGGCTAACGAATCAGGAATTGGAATGGCAGTACTTTAATAAGTTTTCCCATTGCAGCCATTTGCTTCAGCTTCGCAGAGAGAATCCTCTTGAAGTTAGGTGGTGCCCAGTATTGATCCTGTAGGCAAAAGGTTTAGGTTAAATAAGGTTGGAATGTATAAGATACGAGAACAAAGTATGTTTTCATATTAGGCTCCAGAATAAATTATTAACTAAAGTTGTACTGACACAACAAATCTTACCTATATTTCCGGATTAAATTAAAAATCAAGATATATACAACTGAATATATAATTGTAAAGGTGTCATAGATGGAAGATATCCAGACAGCTAATTAATGGAGATGATTTTTGTTAAAGGTAGAGAACGCGCATCAGTGGAACATGCCTAATTTGGTACTTGAAGTCTTGAACAATACAGTACTATATAACATGATCTATGCCAAAAAGCAAATCGTTGATTTCCAACTCTATTTTTCCAGATGGTATCACCAACCATAGATAAGTAATAGCCACTAGTTACAGGCCAGCATGGTGCATCAAGTGCTTTATGTAGAAGGAATGCATTTAATGTTTAACCATAATCTATTACACCAATCAGAAAAGGTAAATAGCTACTATCTAGTGAATGAAATGAACCTCAATGTAGACAGCTATAGATGTCTTGTTAGAACCACCAGGCTGCCTTAAGTCGTTTATAGCCTCCAGAATAAGATTCTCCAACCTACAGTAAACCCGCGAAAACCAAAATAAAGTCCAAATAATATTTGATCATGATTCACAACAGGTCAACCAGAGGAATCATATAGCAACATTAATTATAATCCGAATAGAAATATATTGGTACCCAGCACACACAGATCCTAACCTCACGACAGACGTCTTTTCACCATCATTTGGCGAAGAACTGCCTGAGGCAGTATGCATTCGCCCATCACCAATCTCGTCATCACTTTGACTCCCAGTTGAATGGGCCCTGGAACTCTCTCTAAGCCTGTGGGAAGAGTGAGCCGTCCTCAGCGCCAGACGAGCTCTCTCCCGGTTGCCCCACCCATTCGCTAGGACGCTCATGTTCCGCCACTTGTCCTCAATAACACCAAAGCAAGAAATAGATAAAGACAACCTCATGAAAAAGACAACTCAAAATCCTCAAAACTAACCATAAAACATATACCTTGAGATCGACATTTGATCGCAGATAGAGTATTCGGCTGAACTGTGGATCCTTAAGAATAGTACGCCATTTACCTGGCCCATGCTTAAGTACTCCAGCCTTGAGAGCTGCTTCTTCCTCCGAATTCCACTTCTGTTTAGGTGCTCCCATAAATTCTCAAGTCCGAACAAATTCGAATAAGAGACTTAGCTGCACCACAATAATCAGCTGGTTGCAAACAATTCCAACACAAGTTCGTAATAGAATAGCTAATTTTCTGCAAACAGAGAAAACACAGCTGCTTTTCCACTAATCTAAACAAACTTTCACCTAAAAAGTAAAACAAATCACCCAGAAGAAAAAAGTAGGTAAATTCAAATTTCACACTGGAAATTTTTCTTGGAGCTAAGTTGTGGGCGAATTAACATATTTATTCCATACATATTGAGCTAATTTGGAATAAGAGCAAATAAAATTATGATTAAAACTAAAACCCTAAACCTAGTATAAGAAATGCAGAATAAAAATAACAATGATGTTTCAATTGAGGCAAAAAGAGGAGTGACGAAGATAATTTACCTAAGGAATGGATTGATCTGAAGAACAGGTGATTCACAGGATTCCAAATTGTGAATTGATCTGTATGCCTTTGCACTTTTTGACCTAATCCTTTTTGCAATTCAGAATTAACAACGGGAAACGTAGAGCATCATTAAGTCGCATTGTTGTACAACATAGCGTTTTCTTTGTACTAGTAGATTCGAACAATTAGTCCAGTTGTTCGGTCTATGGGTATACATGTCACACGTGTTCTCGTTTGCTCTATAATTATTGCTCTTAATCATTGTTCTGCATCGCTCTCAACTCTCAACCATAGCTCTCAATACTAAACTTACAAATGTTAACTTCTCCTCCAATAAAAATTTAAAACACATATTTACATTTATATATAATTATGTATATTAAATATATATACAAAAATATCAACAACACATATTCCTAATATGTAAAATTATTATAATTGAGAGATCGAAGCGCAACTCAGTTAGTAAGATGCTTCACCTATAACCATTAGGTCGGGAGTTCGAATCACCTTTTAATCGTTTTAAATTTTTTTTATTAAAACTGGATGAACCTTAACTTAAATTTAAGAGAAAATTTTATTTTGGACCAAAACCTTTTTCGTGTTTTTGAGTTTACCTCATAATCTCTTTTTTTTTTTTTTTAACAATCGACACCTTGAACTTTAAAAAACTTTGCCGTTGCACAAAGGTTGGACGTTGTTAAGGTCTCCGTTAGTGTGGGCAAAAAAATCATTTTGCACACCATTTCCCTCCACTTCTTCACTGATTTTCCCTCTAATTCGCCACACCTAAACCCTAATATAATCCCCAATTCTCTTAATTCTCTCCAATTACTCTTCAAACAATAGTAAGGAGATAAAATTCATCTAAATCAGAGTGAATCGAACATGACGGATGATCCAATTCGTACAATTTGTCGATGTGGGATTGCAAGTGCTCGGATCACATCTTGAACGGATGGGCATCTCGGTAGAAGATTTGAGCAATGTTCATTCGTGAGGGTATGTTGATTTAGCTATATTTTTGTTAGTTAGGTTAATTTGGCTGATGATTTTCATATGCATCTTGTTTATGAATTGTAGACTAAAAGACGACCATGTTTACATTGGACATAGATTGATCCGGAGATGTGCAAGAGATCGAAACAAATTATCCCTGGGTTACTGCGTAGGTTAAATGGGTATGAGGCAAAAGTGAAGGCTTTGGAGGATGAAAATGCTCGACTAAGAGCTGAAAACAGTCAACTTCAATGTATGGTAGCTGAACAATGTAACGACATTTCTGGAGAGGAGGTGAAGAATGAGATAGACGAGTTGACTGCCCGGATTGAGGAGCTTCGTATTCGTGTTGGAACTAACTAGCACGGAGACATATCAAGTGTTTGTAGTGTTTTGTACTTTTTTTTTGATTTAAGGAGATGGTTGTTAACTAGTATGAACTCCACTATTAGGTATCTAGTATGTTTATATAATCCTTTTGATGCCTTGATGGATGTTGGTAATGTATTATGTGTTGTTCAGATCTGATATGCTTATTACTCTGCAAATATTGTGTATTTTGTAGTGAAATGTGAACTTGAATATTGGAATTTCACACTGCAAACTTGTGGTGATACTGTAACTCGAGACCAAACCTTTCCAAAAAGATGAACCCGCTTCCAAAACCTTTCAATAATATACCATTTTACACTATTCAGAGAACCAGAACTTGACAAAAACTGAAGAGAATAGAACTTGACAAAATTTCATTTGGCCATAATGTATACCAGTTCCACAACAATTGAAGTAACAAAAACTAAATAGAAGTTACATATGTAAAATGAGATTTCATAAATAAAGACAAAGATCAAACCATGAGGTACATTGATCAACAAGTAGCATAGATCATTCACAGATGGCAATATTCAGGTCCAAAATGTGAAATAACATAATATATAACCTACCATTCACAGATGGCAATATTCAGGCAAAATAGAGTAATAAAATTGAAGTTTTATCCAAATTCACAAAAAGAAATGCACCACTAGCATTAAGCTTATACACCATCCTTTCCAGTCACACTAGACTCTTGAGATAAGAACAATTCTTGAACTTCTCCTTGTTGGTGTAGGAGGAACTGGCTTGTTCTTCTTCTTATTCATAGCTGCGTTAGCCTTTTATGACTTCGCCTCTTCTACCTTGGCCTTTCTGCCTTGGCCTTCTCCTAAATGCACAAAAGTATATACTCAATTTAATGGACACATATGAAACTTGAGAAAATTTAAAATAACTTGGTTCAACAATTATACCTCTTGTTCTTTAAAGTACTCTGCCAGCATTTTGAACTCAAGTAGTTGCCTAAGAGTAGAAGTTGAACTTGAAGTAGGAGCTGCACTTGGAGGAGGAGTTGCACTTGAAGTAGGAGTTACACATGAAGTATGATTTGCAGCAGTAGAAGTTTTTTGGACACAACATTCTTTTTCCTAGGCACCTACATAAGATCAAGTTGAGGTATCAATATACTCATATATTTTACACAAAGAGAACAACTTTACTCAATGTTACTCATACACTCAACGTTATCTTTGGAGGAAGTTGTTTAGATGAGCTTGTGTCAATATCACCAAACAGCTTCCTTTTTCTTGGAGGAGGGGCAGGTGGCTCTTCATTTACTTCATCTTGTTGTAAGTAAGAATAGTAGTGTTAGACTAGATCAAAATGTAGCAAGTCCTTGACAAACTAAAACAAACAAGAGAAGGTGACTACGTGATTGCCTTCAACGTCATCAACAATCCTCATCAAGCATTCCTCAAACACATGCCATGTAGTCTTGCAATGTGTACAATATTCAACAGATGCTGTCTGATTGAACCACAAAGTTTGCAAAGTTATATAATATAAGAGATGTGAAACTGAGTATAAGTATATAACATGAAGAAGAACATATTACCTTAGCTTTAGCCTTGGTTTTTTCCTTTTCATTTGCTTTACCCTTCCCAGCATTACCCTATGTAGTCTTGCTGCTTTCCCCAGGACCTTCTTTTGCCTTTTTACACATCCAGCCTTATTATGACCTGGTAACTTGCAGTAAGAACACCTCATAACCATTCCATATCTGCCCAGTTTTCATGTCTCTTCAAATTTCTATAATGCAAGTCTTGCCTTCATCTCTTGAATCTCAATGGTACTCTTTTTCCTTTTCATGTTTCTAGGCCTACCAGGCATCTTCTCAGGTACAGGTGGCAATAGTATAGGCAGGTAAGAACTGGGCCACTCATTTTGCCCTCTAAGTGGTTTCATCACATTCATGTATACCTTTATGTATGTAGACCTCTTATAACACTCATTCATATGATCCTCAATTAGCAGCCCCAAAAAGTTCAAACAAGTGATGGCATGCCAACAGGGGTGACCACAAAGTTGTCATCTCCTACATGTGCAAGTCCTTTGCACAACTGACACTATCCACCTGTCCATTCCACCTCCATTCAACTGCACCTCAAACTCCTCAAGTCCATTATACACACATGTGAATTCATGGCTCTTAGACATGCCATACTCTAACTTCTCTCTAATTATAGGAACCAAATCACCCCACCAATGTTCTGTCTTGCTTCTGCTAACCCAAATCCTCTTCATCACCAACACTCTAATTGCTTCTAACATGTCTATGATAGACTTACCTCTTGGTTCAAGGATCATGGAGTTGAAAGACTTAGACATGTTATTCAAACATAAATCTGAGTTCACATTAGTTCTGAAATGTGATTTGGACCAATGCTCAGGTGGTTTATTCTCTAGCCATTTCCCAGCTGCCTTGTCCAAAGTACATATGTTCTCCATCACCATGACAAAGTCCACAACCCTTGTTGCTTTTGCAGCCTGCCACAAGAGTAGCTTCAGTGTTAAACCTCCATGATGGAATTTCACATTGTTACACAAATGAACAACAAAAAATCTATGCTCCAGATTAGGGAAAAGGTAGCTATGATGAGACTCATTTGTTTATCAGACATGAAACAGAAGTTTGAAGTATCATGTTCAATTCCCAAAACCAACATCAACGTATTCCAAGAACCACATCCAAGTGTCAGTCTTCTCTTTCTCTACATGGCATAAGGAATGGGGTATAATGAGTTGTTTGGATCTATCCCCACTGTAGTTAGAAGAATTCCACCATTCTTGGATGTCAAATGGCACCCATCTAGACAAATTATCCTTCTCAGACAAGCAAATCCCCTCTTCGTTGCTCCTCAACACACGTAAAACCTCTTGAACAATTGTCTGCCATCATCACACTTATATGGTTTGATTTTAACTGTGTTGGTCTCATCACTCTTTGATTTTAGCAGCATACCTCCACAAAGTTGCATACTGATCCTCCTCACTTCCAGGTTTCTTCAGCTGCACCATCTTATTTGCCCTGTACAACTTATTCTTCTTCACCAAGATTCCCTTCTTACTCCTTATTACTGACATCATTGATCCCACTTTCCACTTCTCAATTGTTTTGATTTCCTCCTCGTACTGATCTGCTATCCACCTTGATGAAGCAACTTTCACTTCATCAACTCTTGAACATTTATGGATCCCATTGTAAGCTTTCACTTGCATGGCAGCTTTCCCTTTCCCATATAATCCATTAGCTTGCAGTCTCCATGGACATGTTTTTGAAGCACAAGTCACAACTATCCTGTTTTCATCATTCTTGTCCCAACTTAGCTCTTTCCCATACTTGATTGAGTGGATCCTCACTGCTTGTCTAAATACTTTATTTCCAGAGAAAACCAAGCCAACTTCAAACTTTGGATCATCCATGTCTGTTCTAGGATTGAACAATGGGAAACCATTGTAAAAACATGGTTGGACCACCATAGCAGTGCTAGGTACACTCATCTGAGGCACTTCATCATTGTCAGTGGAGAATTCTCTGCCATCCAATCCACCTAAAAACTGATGCACCTTAACACCATTATAAAACTCTACATTCTCATTAGTGAGCTCACAATCACTATCCACAAATCCATTGTCCCAATCTGAATCTTCCCCCATAGATACCTCATCATATTCTGGAACATATTGCTCACCATCATCAACCAAGCTTGAGTATAATTGACTGTCAATCCTCTCATTTGCATGTGTGTTGTTCCTTTTAGAAGACTCAGCTTTGTCAACAGGTTCTTCTTCCATTTCTGCATCTTGCCCTCACTATCTTCTTCTTCTTCTTGATCTTCCATTTCTACACCCAATTGCCCCTCACTAACTTCTTATTCATCTTCCAAGCTTACATCATCATCACTATCATTAGCTTCATTACCTGCTTCATAAGAACTTTCTCTATCATCCCCCCTTTCACTATCATCCACACTCTCACTATCCTCATTATCAGTCACCCTATTCTCCTCTTCATCATTCCCACTCTCCTCATCCTCCACACTCTCCTCCTCATCACCGCTCAAATGATCTACAAAGACTCCCACTGAGTCACCTTCATCCACATCATGACCCAAACTATAAGCATCAATGTCACTCACCAACTTCATAACTTCTCTACAACAATTTATCCCAGACATAGACAAGTAGCAATCTACTAATAATGGAGATATCCCACAATCCTTAAGAATTAAGTGTATTTCTATCAGGCTCATCTCATCAGAATTACACCAATCAAAATAGTCTACTACTCCTCCTTCATAATATGACTTCTTCTTTATGAACTTTCCATGATGGCGCATCACAATTGTAAAATTAGAGGTACATGGGACTGCACAAAAAAAAAACCACACATCACCATACATATACTTCGAACAGAGCATTACTTATTCTTAACAGTAACAAACAGACAGATACACCAAGAGACAAAAAACCCTAGCTCAAACCAAGTAGTTTCAGCTCAAGATAACAAATAAACACAACTAAAAACACATAATTTCAAAGCTTAACGATGAAAAACACCATAAAGTATACGAATTTTAGTGAAATTCGAGTCTGCAAAAATGAAGAGACCAACTTACCGTATTCCGGAGCATTTCGCCCATGCGGAATCCTTGTACCTAGACTCCGTTTCTTCCAAGACATCATGCCGGCGGATTCAATCGGTCGTCAAAATTGGAAATTTTCAATTTTCAGAGAATTTTGCTGAAGAAAGTGGTAAGTTGGGGTTCTATTTGGTTGTATTGTGTTTTAACACTCACAATTCGAGTTTATTTCTTTTACCCATCACGTGTATTGCACGTGCTTAACAGAGACCTTAACAACGTCCAACCTTTGTGCAACAACAAAGTTTTTTGAAAGTTCAAGGTGTTGATTGCTAAAAAAAAAAAAAAGATTATATGGTAAACTCAAAAACACGAAAAAGGTTTTGGTGCAAAATAAAATTTTATCTAAATTTAATGTTGATAATTTTATAATCTCCAATTCATATGTCAAGAAGAAGTTAAATTCTCTTACATGTAGATGTCGATAAGTCTTTTATTTTGATATACTTTTAATTATTATTTTTTTATTTAATTTTGATTTAATTTTTTTTAAACGGGAAAGGGGTGACTCAAACCCCGGACCTATTGGTGGGAAGTAATTTTGATTTTAATTGAAATATTTTAATTTTTTAGTATGAGTATTTCAAGGTGAAAAATATTTTTTTAAGAAATATATTTAAATATTTTAAGATGATATGGCGGTTAGAGCAAAATGCAGTGCAACACCATGTGCGACACAAGCAACATCCCATGACAACACTTAGTGTAAAAAGGTAGCAAATTATTTGATCTTCACTATTAGATATTTTATCTAATATATGATTCAAAATAGGTGATTGGAGTTAGTCAGGATAACACCTTAAATAACAATAGAAGACCCTGTTGTCCCTATAAGGAAAATAAGAATCACTATGAAGTTAGGTGGAAGAAATGGAAATAAATTTAATGGCAAGAACAAAGGTGGTAGAATGGGTAACTCACATAATCATAGATGAAGAGTCTGATCTGGAACATTAGAGGAATGTGCGATAAGGAGTCTCAACAACAAGTGTGGTATTTGAAAAAAAAAACTGAAGCTTAATTTGATAGTATTATTGGACCCCTTATCTAGTTAGATCAGTTTTATATGTGCACTAAATACAAAATGAAGTCATAGCTAATTGCATGAACAATAATTGGGTTGGCTATGGAACTGAACAAAGTTTTGTTGTGGTTTGGCTCTCAATTTCAAGTATCCCAATCTATCCATGATAGTGTTTGGAGCAGATATAGAAAATGGGTAACTTCCTCAGATAGCATAGGGAAGAATCAGGTCAGAAAATTAGTACCTATGCTAATAGGTTGGTTTGCCTGGACTGCAAGAAACAAAGCCAAACATGAAGGCAAAAAAATCAAAGCTGAGAGTATTAAATTTCAAGTGTTGAGCTTGATAATGAGGCTTCACTCCACAAAACCTTTTGAGTGAGATTTTTGGAGGGGAGATCTTATGGTAGCTAACGCTTGGAATATACACCTCAGTCCAGAGCATGCCATAAGACTTATTGTTATCAAGTCCTTAAAGCCTCCTTCTCAATTGTACAAAGTCAACACTGATGGGTCTTATAATCAAGCAACAAGAAAGGCTGGTTCATGTGGGTTTATCAGGGATAGTGATGGGAGAATCCTAAAAAATTACCATGACTATCTAGGAGATTCATCCATATTGTATACAAAATTGTCTGGGATCTGGAGAGGTCTGGACATCAGTAAAGGGTTGGGAATGATCAATGTAATAGTAGAGTATGACTCCAAAGCTACTCTACTGTTGATAGTTCAAGAGGAACAAAACTGGAATTGGCAATTGGTTATCATTCTGACCAAAATCAGGTCCCTATGGGTAAACAAGAATGTGCAATTTTGTCATGTTTACAGGGAGGGAATAGTGTGGCAGACTATTTGGCAAACGTTGATTTGATAGAGAGCAGATCTAAGATCTATGATTCAGGGGAAGGGCTCATAAGGATGAGGCAACGGGCTTATTCAGGTAAAACAGTATTGGCATATGTGAGAAGGGTGAAAAGAAAATCCAGATGAGTTTTATTCTAATGTGGGCTATCTTGGTAGTTATTGGTATAAGGTGGGAGTATTTTACCATTATGTGGAAGGGTTTTGCTATTATAAGTCACTGTCCCCTCCCCATTCTTTTCTTCCTAGCAGGTTCAGAAAGGAGGTGGAAGGATCACATATCCTGTTAGTAAAGTGCTTCCTGAGAATCGTGTTGTTTTGTGCAAATTTCTTTTGTTATATGAGCTATGGTGTTATTTTGGTATTAGAATCCCCTTATTTCATTTTGTAAAAAAACCTGAAACAACATTGGCAACCTATAAACAGAACAAGGTCTGTAGATGCTTCCCATAGTAAAAAAGATCCCAAATGGACAATGTTATGGTGTACAAAAAATGTTAGGTCAGGATTCAAAAACAGAATGAAGAATCCTCAAAAAAGATAATAAAACTCAGGTCTGGGAAGTAGTTAAGAGTTCTGGACTTTTGTGGTTCTTATTCTATTGTAGCACTCTTCTATTGTTATGGTGGGGAGGAAGTTTGGGGAAGGGTACCTTCATTCCTTTAGAACTATTCCTTGTTAGAGGGATTGCAGTGTCTACCTTCTTTCTTCCTGCATACATGTTCTAAAGGGTGCATAGTGCTTAAGTGCTTTTGGTTGATGATTTATGTTATTAGGGGAGTTTCTTTCCCTCCCCTATCACTAGGCCTACTTTTCATATTTCTCTATGTTGGTCCAGATAACGACAAAGAAAAAGACTAGAGGGGGGGGGGGGGAGGGTGAATAGTCTTTTCAAACTTTTATCGAGAAACAGGATTTCTCAGATACTTATAAGTATATGATACTTATAATCAGAGAGTGGAAGTCTTTATGCAATAGATATATGAGTTTGTCCTAGCAAAATAAATGTGTGTGTATGTGTGTTGATGAAATGTAGATATAGAATGTAAATGACACATCAAGTATAGTGGTATATGGAGGTGGCGTAATCCTCCAACTAATCCACTCGGCCTTCAGAGACCTAGAATCCACTAGAACAGATAATTGAGTTCTCCTTACAATTGATCATATTCTAATATTCCTATAACAAATGGTTCCCAACAAAATGTCCCCCCTGAGTTGTTCCCCAACTCCTAGAACTAAGTACTTCTTGTACTCAAGATAACCTTGGAGTTATTCCTTTATTTCCCGAATTAAGTAATTCTTGTACTCCACGCCTTGATGGTGTTGGTTATATCTTGATGGTCAGGTAAGCTTCTCTTTATAACTTTTCAGCTATGTTCAGAGAGCTTAAGGAATGACACTACTTAATATAATTGTTCAGTATATGGTAGGTTCTCCTTAACTGACCCAAGTTTGTGAAATTTATTCAAAAGAATGAATCTCAGATAGATATCCAATAATTCAAATCTTTCACAAATTATACTACTTGTTGAAATATCAGGACACTTAGAACTACTAGTGAATTATCGAGCTTGTTAGCCGCAATAGATAGGTTGGAGAATTGTAGTAAGAATGCTTGAGAGAATACTTGCTTGATAGTTGATATGATCGTAGTTCGTGTGTGTATTTTTCAACTTCTAAGTGGTTATATTTTTTAGGATGACTTTGATAGTCGTTTGAATAGTATCTGTTAGAAATATTTCAAATTCAATCCGTTCATATCTTGAAATTAGTACTCCCATGCGTATATCTCTTTTCAGAGAGTTCCGCAGAAGGATAGTGACATTTCTATCTAGCATTAAATGTAGTGAACTATATTTCATCATGTAGTCTCAACGGATTCATGTAGCTTTCTGAAGCATCACATGTTCCATCTCTCAGAAACTCGTTGTCTCAGAGACTTGCTGTGACTTTGTTTTGTGAACAAAACACGAGTCTTTACATGTCTTTCTGGAAGTAACAATCTGAGGAGACTTTCCTGCTTTGTCTTCAGATACCTTTGTGCAAAATGTCTTCTCCTTTGCTTATATGTCTCCTTCTTGGTCTTCTTCGAGCTAAATAAAATTACATTCAGAGACCTAACATCCTATTACAAGGTTTTTAAAAAATATAATACTTGGTGTATTTCTTCTTTACAATGGTCAAGTAGCCTAGAGTACTAAACACCTTTCTGAAACTAAGATAAGTCATTGTGCAGAGTGATCAAATACTAACAGATATTCCTAACAATCTACCTCAGAGTTCTTATTTGTTGGCATATTGGTTCACAGTCTTTCTTGTTTACATTGCACACTACACATTAGCTTATTGAAAGATATATGAACGTGCACAATTTTTATACCTTTCCTTAACTTCCCGTCCAATTTTACTACTCCGTTAGTCGGAATTGGGCTCCGTCAATTTTGACCGAATTAAGGCGAATTACAAGGAATTTGTCCAAAATTCCGTCACTAAAATGTTGACCAAAGTTTTCTATTTTTATTTAAAGTGTATTTTAATTTAGAATGTTTTAAATAATATTGTAAAAGACAATTCACCTTTAAAAGGCCATCTCTGACAATTAGAACGCCCAAAATCAAATTCCCCCAAATTGAAGCAAATTTAATAATATTTCGTCTTTCATTAAAATACTTTTATTTTTGTTGTATAATTCAAATCAATCAAACAAACAAACACTTAAAAGAAGTGATATATTTGAAATTTGAAATTTTAAGTTATCTTAAGAGTGATGTAATAACAAAAATAAAGAGAGATATGTAAATGCGTTACAATGAAAAATAGATCATTGTTAATGAAGTAGGAAGTGAGTTAACTTTATCACCATTCAACTGAACTTAAACACTATATTGTAGTTTAAATTTATTTTTGGGCATTCTAATTAGCAGAGCTGGCCTTTGAAAGGTGAATTTGTCTTTTACAATGTTATTTAAAACATTCTAAATTAAAATACACTTTAAAAGAAAAAAAAAACCAGTCAAAATTTTAGTGACGGAAATTTGTACCAATTCGTTGTAATTCGCCGTAATTCGGTCAAAATTGACAAAGCCGTCAATTCCGACTAACGGAGTAGTAAAATTGGATGGGAAGTTAACGAAAGGTATAAAAATTATACAACGTCAAACAAAGGTACCAAAACGTGAAATTGTACAACTTAGGGTACCATTTATGGAATTTTCCCTAACAATCTCCAAAGAATCAGAACCACAAACTACTTCTCAAAGAACAAATAACTAGACTCGATGGAATACAAAGTGAAAGAGCTTAGTTTAGGTATTTTCAAACTAGTGGGATCTTGTATTTATAATGTTCTAGTGGAATATACAAGATCCGTACAAAGCTTCTACATGCTTCCGGTTTCTTCAGTCTTTTTGGTCATGATATTGATTCCAGATTTTTCTTCTATTAATAAGATCTTCTCTCTTAATTGTTTTCCTTCTTTGAGTCTTTCTTTAATTTCCCTCGTATCTCTTTCTTTATTCGATTCTCACTGAATTCCTTCTTTTTCCTAACTTGTATACAACACTGAAACACAAATGTTGAACTAGGTTAATGAGTTAGTGGAGGAAGGTAATATTCCTTAAATAGGTTCATGTGTCCAAGAGGTTTATCAAGTGAACTGTTGATATAACACTGTACATAAAAACAATGCACTAAAACTTTTCATCTAAATATATTTATATAAAATTGAGATTAAAACAAATAAAAATTATTGATATAAGAAATTTATAACGATTTTGTTGTCATCCTCAGATTGATTTTGAAGAAACATGTTTACCTGTGAAAGAATAGGTTTTCTAAAATTTTGTAAACGAGAAGTGCCAACTAAGTATTGTGAAATTAAAAATTCTTCTAGAATTACAAAATAATAGACACACTGATGTGCTCAAATTGATACATAGAAAACAAGTAGCAAGCAGTTGTTGTAGAACAATAAGCTAACCATAAAGTTGTTTGGTAAGGAACTAATTAAGCTACTACGCAGGTGAGTGCAAATGAATACTTGAGGTAACAGTTTGATGTTGTAGTGGTTAACTAACAATAAATAAGTAAATAGAAAAAACAAACAACGAAGTTGATGAGATAAGATAAGAAAACATAATAGATAGATAAGGTTATTCTAATTCGCTCCGGTAATCGTTCATGCTTGTCAAATGGTGTTGTACTGAAAATAACTAATCCAGCTTAACCAACGTATTTTGAAATGTATAACTTTTATAATCGTAGGTTGTCAATATACGATCCTTAACCGAAAACGTTTTAGAATATCTCTAAACTAGTTTATTGGACTGCTAGATTTACGAAGATGTTGGAACTAGACAAACCTACATGAACGAAGACAAACCCTAGAACGAATTCGCAACTATTGTCTCATCTCTACTGTGTTCGGATATGTTTAGCTACTCATGATGGATTGAAGAACAAAGAAATTCAAGACAAACGTTGCATAAACATATTAGCAATCAATAACAAGACCATATAATTTCGATAACAATATAGTGAATTGAACAAACAAGAAGAATTACCAAGAGAATGATGAATCCTATGTAGATAATTAATCAAGGAAAATAACCAAGCTCCAAATGTATCTCTCAATGTCAAAGTCTGAGTATGGAGCTTTTCTAAGAACTAGGTTATGAAAGTATGAAGAATGAATTATCTAATTGTAATCAAATAAGGAAAATTACAATCTAAAATTGCGTCGCTAGCCACGGCGGGCCAAATGCTTCGCCACAACGCGACTCTCTTCTTGGTTTTGAATATCTTAGGCGGATTGCGTCACCGCGACGAGCTAAATGCTTTGCCATGGCGAGAGCCTCTTCTAGGATTTCAATAACTCACTGGATTGGTCACCGCGGTGAACAGGTCTCGAAGATCTTTCGGAATTCACCAGATTGTTTGCCGCGGCGGCCCAAATTCTTGACGGCGATGAACCTGAATTGGAACTTCACTCAAGCTCACTGGATTGCTCGCCGCGACAGACAATTGTGTCGCAACGGCGAGCTATGAAGCTCCACAATCATGAACTCACTAGATTGCTCGCCGCAACGAGCTACTCTGCACTTCGCCACCGCAACAAGCTCCAAATGTATCTCTCAATGTCAAAGTCTGAGTATGGAGCTTTTCTAAGAACTAGAATAGAATGAGACGATAGAATATAGTCTCATCACACACACACATACACATATACATATATTTGTAGTAACTAGGGTTTATTATTTAGGGGTAATATTGTCATTCCACATTTTGTTGGAAATGTTATTTAAAACACATATATCAAATACATGACCTGAGAGATGCGCACAAAAGCTCTTGAGTAACGTGTTTGGCAACGCGAGCCCGCAAATACGCACAGGCTTCAAGAAAGGCATTTGGGTAGAAAACACACCAAAATAATCACAGGTAAACATGTGGCCAATGTCCAATAGCAGAACAATGCACCAAACTAATGAGGCACTAAGAGATATGCAAAATGTCAGAGATGAGAATGCATGCCCCAAATTGGACAATAAAGCTTTTCTACAAAGGACATGATTGAATACTACACACATAAAATATTTACTTATAAAATATTATAAATATTGTTTCAAACATTTACGTCCAAGATTTTTTTTTCAATTATAAACAAAGATTGCAATAGAAAATGGAAAAATTATCATGAGAAAAAATCTGAAAAATCCTAACCCATAATGTAAAATTGTAAAGATTATATAGTGTATCCAAAACATTAATTCTAAAGTGTTACTCCTTGTTTTTATAAGAAATTTCACGAAAAAATACGATTGAAAAGTTTCTTTAAATGATCACTTTGATATATTGTATTTGTGTGGGTAAACACGATGATGATAATTACCAACACAAGTTCATCTGCATATGTAACTAATTATGTTACTTTATACTTCAGCACCCTATAGGTACATGTAAATATAAATAACTTATCACTGTAAAAAAAGAGAATCTTTAAAACATCGAGCCACCATCACCATCATTGAAAGCACTAGATGGATCATAATCACCAATGCAACCACTGAAATCAAAGTGGGTTCTAGAGCCACCAATGCCGCCATTGAAATCAAGGTGTGTGCCCGAACCACCAATGACATCGTTTATACCACCATATGGACCAAAATCATTGGTGTCATAGTCAATGGGTTGAAGTGGTATATGGGAAGGCCAAGAACTATTGGTTCGTGCAATAGGAACCGTTGAATTCGTCTCCCCCGAAGGATTCATGACATTGGTTGATTCATGAAAATTTAAATTGATCATCGAGTCGTCGTCTGGTATTTCAATTAGAGCACTAGAATCCTTTGTGGCATTGTAGGTGATCTCATCCTGTCCATGTTTGGCTAAACCTGTAGGAGAGTTACCCATACCAACAACAACTGGTGAAGGATAAGTGTTCTGATCAATATTAAAAGGGCCAACCACTCCTTGGATGCTTGCACTTTTGACATTTTCCCGCAATGGAGATTCATAACTTGCAGGCATTGAATTTAGATTGATATGATCCAGACTTAATGAAGAGTTGGGAGCTATTCCAAAGAAGTTTACACCATCATTTTGAAATGGGGGCAGAAAACAAGGATTAGTTCCTCTGGGATCAAAACTGGATGTTGAACTAGAAACTAATCCATGTATGTTTTCGCCACCATTTTCGAATGGAAGCGATAAAACAGAATTGGAGCTGCTCGTCGTTGGATCATAATTGAACATAGAACCTGTAGTTGCCCCATGGATGTTTGCATCATTTTGCACCGGAGGTGTATAAGTTGGATCCGAACTCTGATTAGCATAAAGAACCAAAGCTTCATTGGCCTTTTCATTGATATGCTTTTCAAAGTTCTCGATGCTTTCCAAGTACAGGAGGAGTTCCTCGCGACTGAATTCTTCCAAGACAGGTGGATACCATTTCTCGAGTTGTCCTTGCAATTTGATAAACTCCAGCTCTTCTGCTCTCTTTCTTTCTTGAGCAAATATGCCCTCAAGATGTGTGAGTTGTAGGTTGAGTTCCCGGATCCTAGAGTTTCGTTGTGCCATCATCATCCGGTCTATACGGCTAGGAGTTGGAGCTTCATTTCCCAAGACATACTTATCGAAGACTTCTTTAACATTTGGATGGCCAAAACTATAAAGCTTTTTTCCCCGAGGGCACCTCACCACAACAACAACTTCTGCCCCACAAAGTGTGGCTAGCTCACTGGCCTTCTTCATCACCCCGGGCCTTCGCTTGGCGAAGGTAACCTGGAGGTTAGTCATATTTTGCATCTTTTGGATTATGATTTTCTTGCGGCCTGTGTTTGTTCTTGGTTTAGGTTGGGTTGATGAACTCATGATGATATGTTTGTGTGGTTTGTGAATGTGGTCGTAAAGAAAGGTTTATGGTTTTGTGTGGGATTTCTTGAAGAACAGATTAAAAATGGTTGTTTTGTGTGTGAATAGATGATTCAATATTAACAGGTAATTTATAGCAGTAGAGTCATAAATTGCTCATGATTAGGCTTCCTTAAATTATTTATCCAAATCCAAACAAGTTCATTCCACACATTAGTTTTATCGAATTTAAAGTTATGCCAAATAAACATTAGTTGCTATCTCAACATTTCAAAATTCGTTTAAGGGATTAAATAATTTGACTATTTGAGTAAGTTAATTTATAACAGGTGATTGATTCTGATTTATGAAAAGCACAAATTTTATTTATTTTGACGGAATTTCTAATTTTAATTAATGGTGCCAAATTTTTACTTCATATATAGTTAATATTTTTCGAAATTTAACAGTGCTCCTACTTAATTCAGAAGGAAACATGAATGAATAATAAAGGTAATAAATATACATTATTATTTCAAACATAAATATAATACATTGTTATCTGGAAAAAATAGTATGTGGTTTAATAGCCTTTAATTACTTATCTGTATTGTACTCCAATATTTAAAAAAATTCGCAATATGTGGGATTAATTTAGGTAGAATTAAATAATCAATTTATTGGTTTGATCCTGGTAAATTGTAAGAATGAAATGTAATTTCTCGGTCCTAGAACAAAGACTTTCTAGTTTTACCCACAAATGATGCATTTTCATCTTCAATAAATCTCCAAGGCATCTTCAATAATTTTCTTAAAAGCAAATGAGAAATTTGTTACGGAAAAAGTAATATTAAAAGGATTGTCCTTACACATAATATTTCTGGTTGGCCCATTTTTTAATCTATATGATATGTGAATTAGTAAAATAATTGAAAAGTACAGAAAAATAGAATATGAAGGAACTGGGAAATAAAGAGGAAAACAATTAAAAAAAAGAACATGATTAACCTATCAGATGAGTCAAATATTATCCGAGGCACATGTGTCAATATAAGTGGGACCGACGCACCACCACATAGTCGAACTGGTGAACCATACCCTCAAATCTCGAGGGTTAGAATCAGAACAATAGGTTATTAGCATCGTTAACTAAGGAAGAATGGATGCTGATCTTGAAGAGACGATGACCCAACCTTGAGAGAATACACTCTAGCCTTGAGAAGGAGAGCTTCGATGATGTGTCAAATTAAAAGTTTTATATTTATTTATTTTGTATGCCAGAGTTAAATTCAATACTAAGTTAAATTGCAGTATGGTGAATAATTAGAGGTCGGTCTCTAAGGTCTTAACCAGCTGTTGTTTTGGTTTATAGCATTTAGTAAACATAATTATATATATAATAATAAATCAAGAGTTTCTTTGCCTCGGCAGCGAGTTGTTTTGATATTGTTAGGAATATTTGTTAGTATTTTGATCACTCAACATATGACTTATCCTAGTTCAGAAAGGTGTTTAGTATTCTTGGTTTACTTGAACATTGTAAAGAATATATACACTAAGTATGATAGTTTTCAGAAACCTTGTAGTAGGATGTTAGGTCTCTGAATGTAATTTTTATTTAGATCGAAAAAGACCAAGCAGGAGGCATCCAAGCAAAGGAGAAGACCTTTTGCACAAAGGTATCTACAGACAAAGGAGGAAAGTCTCCCCAGATAGTTGCTTTGAAAAAGCTATATATATACTTGTGTTTTGTTTACAAAACAAAGTTACAACTAAGTTTTTGGGACATCAGGTTTCTGAGAAATGGATTATATGATGCTTCAGAAAGCTACATGCATTCGTTGAGACTACAAGACAAAATATAGTACAATGCATTTAATGTTTGACATAAATGTCACTATACTTTTGTAGAACTCTCTGAAAAGAGATATACGCATGGGAGTACTAACTTCAAGATATGAACACATTGAATTTGAAACATGTATAACGTATACTATTTAAACGACTATCAAATTCATCTATAAATATCACCACTTTGAAGATGAGAAATACACACACTCACAACATACGAACTACGCTTAGATACGAAAAATGTAATAATGTAAATTTATTATCTGGAAATTTGGTTTTTCCTAATTGTATTATTCCCTTGGTTTGTGCTTCATGATAAAGTTGATATTGAAAACATATCAGCCTTTAAGAAAAATCGACCGTTTTACCAACCTTTAGGAGAGCAAGGGCTACCTAAAACACCTAACACAAGAACGTTGATCTGTCAAAGGGCCACCTCACCATTGACTGACATCACTAATGGTAATTGATGTGTACTTTCTATGGTTTTTAAATTACTTCCCTTCCAAATTGAATGACTCATTTTAACTTTTCAAATTCAACATTTTCATTGTATACGAAAAACTCATACATAATATTGGAAATGATGCATTTTCATCTTCAATAAATCTCCAAGGCATGTATGATAACAAATTAGATACGCAATGCATGTACAATAACGAATTAGATACACAATACTACATGCAAATCCACTATATTCCCAAACTTCGTATACTGCACCTTAATTTTCATAAAAGCAAATGAGAAATTTGTTACAGAAAAAGTAATATTAAAAGGCAAATTTACCATATTGTCCTTACATATAATATTTCCGGTGGGCCCATTTTTTAATCTGTATGATATGTGAATTAGTAAAATAACTGAAAAGTACAGAAAAATAGAATATGAAGGAACTGGGAAATAAAGAGGAAAACAATTAAAAAAAGGAACATGATTAACCTAACAGATGAGTCAAATATTATCCGAGGCACATGTGGCAATATAAGTGGGACCGACGCACCACCACATAATCGAACTGGTGAACCATACCCTCGAATCTCGAGGGTTAGAATCAGAACAATGGGTTATTAGCATCGTCAACTAAGGAAGAAAGGATGCTGACCTTGAAGAGATGATGATCCAACTAGTCTTGGCAATGGGTGGGTTTTACCCAACCCATTGCCCAAATTATGGATATCCAAGGGAGGAGGAAGGAATGGTTTTGGGTTTGACCGGGCCGGTTGAATCAGAAACTGTCCATTTTTGCGCAGCCCATTAAAACCCGAACCGGTCCGTGTTGGTCCGGGCCGTCCGTTTTTTTTTTCCCTCCTTGAAATTGTTATAAAACAGATTTATTTATAAAATGAATAAATAATGCTATAGACTAATTAAGAGTATCACATTACAGAAAGATGTTATTTTCATCATTCTCCTGATGAAACCAACTCTTTCATTGATAATACCCATGTTTACATAATAACTTGGATAAAATAGTTGAGACTTATATAATTATTTAGGAAGATGTTTACGACTTCACATACTCACTTTTTCACACACAGATAAATGAATCAAATGTGAATAAGCAGTAGAGAAAGTCTAAACAGCATACTAATGAAGGCAAGTCACAAGGTTCA
>JAYMSP010002540.1:0-23696 GCA_036897095.1 Plantago elongata
GCATTGCACGAAAACTGTTTTAAAAAGCAACCACACACTGTTTTCTTAAAACTGGGATCCGTATCTTGAAGTGTTGCCGTGCAAACCGTTTGGATCATTGATCCTGAAGTGTTGCCGTGCAAACGGTTTGGATCTCTGATCCTGAAGTGTTGTCGTGTAAACGGTTTGGGTTACAACCCTGAAGTGCCCGATACTGGTTTCCCTACTTGCCAAAGTGCCTGATCAGCGTGTTGTGTTGATTTGCTGCATTCATACGCATTTCATGCATGCTTAATTATCCTCACTGAGTCCTAGTGACTGACACTCTCCTTGTTTCAATAACTTTGTTTTCTCAGATTTTGAGCACGCTGAAAGGACCGGGTAGTACAGACAGACGGACTTGACTGGTCTCCGTTGCTAAAATATTAGTGTAAAAGTGTGTTTTTCTGTTTTGACTTATCCAATACATTTGGGTTTGTAACGGATAATGTTGTGATATTTTAATATATATGTATTTGGAATCTTCGGCACAACCTTGACGTCTGAACCAGATCCGGGCCGCTACAGAGTAGTATCAGAGCCCGGTTCAGACCAATAGGATTGTGACGCCTTTCCAAATACCAACTCCTAAATTATTTTCAAAAGTGGGTGAGGGGAGTGACACATAAAAATGCTCTATTATTATCTATTTGTTACTAACTTCGACAGATGAGCGACGACGAGAGTCGTGATTGGGACAACAAGCGAAACTTCGTTCAGTCCTGGGTCGATGAGGCCCATACTGGGAGGATGCGATCCCGACAGATGGCTGCACAGCTGACCGCAGAAAGGAGAGCTCGTGCCCGAAGCCGAGAACGTCTCCGAGCGGTAGAGCACTGCATGCACGCCATCCAAAGTGAGATGGAATACGTAAGGGATGAACTGTCCCATATTGACCGTACTCTGGAGGGTCCATCATCCTCACTGACGGCGATAGCCCCACCGTTACCCGCAGCTCCCTCGGCCATAGTGGGAGGAGGCCTGAACGTTGCCAGCCCGAGTGGCAGTGCTCCCGACACTCGTGGATAACGGGTTACAGCTCGGAAATCCACGCACCCGTACCAACAGCGTCCTCTGGTCCCACGGTATGTGTCATCCGAGGAGAAAGATCCGTCTGAGGGTTCGAGACAAGATGGATACAGCCCCGACGATGAGGCATCGACTTCCCGATGCTAGAGGTTCCAAAGTTATATGTATTAGTAGCTTAACCTATATTTTAGAAACTAAGTACTGTAAATAGATGTGTACGTGTCGGTTAAGTTAGAGATAAACCGGTCAACTCGACCGGAAGTCCTGTAAGTATGTACTTAAAGAAGTTTTAGGAATAAATGACGGTTTGAACTTAAGCACTTGTTATACTATAGCTAACCTGAAAACCTTAACTCAAGTAATAACAGGTTCTAAGATTAAAAACTTTTAGGGGAATCGGATTAAGCGAAAAATTTTGTAGACTTTAAGTAGTGATCGCCTATTAGTATCTTAACCATTATCATATTTGCAATGGGTTGTTAACCGAATTGCATGATTCTCCGCATTTCAGACAGGTAAAATGTCTGAAGCTGATAGCCAGCAACCCGAAGCTCAGGGAGAGGAGTATACCCTCCCACAACCAGCTTCCCCAAATCCGGAAGTGACTCCTCCAACCCCCGGAGCAGGAGAAACCAACACTCAAGGGAGTATGCAAGAAATGTTGTCTTTCTGGACCTTCCTTACCCAACAGTGGCAGAACCAACACCCACTGACTAATGCAAACCGATCCCCGATCGTCCAGAGCGACGATCAAGTGTTAGAGCGCTTTCTCAGGTTCAATCCCCCAGTATTCTTCGGGGAGATCGATGATAAAAAGGCAGAAGAGTTTCTGGCCCGATTAGAGAAATTTTTTGATGTTCTGAGCTATACAGAAGAGCAAACGGTTAAATACGCTACCTACCGGCTATAAGAAGCCGCTAGGAACTGGTGGATGCTAGTGAACCGAAGATGGAAACATGAAGGGATTCCATCGACATGGAAAAACTTCGTTCAGGAGTTCAATGACAAGTTTGTACCTGAAGTGATTCGAAACGCCCGTGAACGGGAGTTTCTGGAATTAATTCAAGGTGGTAAAAGTGTAAGTGAGTACGAAGCGGAATTTTCCCGCTTGATCTAGTACGCTCCCCATTATTGGGACGACGAGAAACATAAGATTCGGAAATTTGTGGAATGCTTAAGGCTGGATCTACGCAAGGCCTTGGTTTCAGTAAACCATGGGAGTTATGTCAAAACGGTAGAGAAGATTCTCCAGGTGGAAGCCGAGTTCAGAGAAATTCGGAAGCTGGAAGAAAAGCTTAGGAGGAATCGACCCGAGAATTCCTCGTTTGTAAATAAACGGCCAATGGAAACCCGAGGTTCTGAGCAGTCCCGAGGAAACCCCCGTCCCCGGGTTGAGTCTGCTCCGAAGAACCAGTCAGCAAGGAACACCACTACAACTGCCTGCTCCTTTTGCAAGAAATCCGGTCGCACCGATGCCCAATGTTGGCTTAAGAATAAACGATGTCTAAAGTGCGGAAGCGATCAACATCGTCTGCAGAATTGCCCATCTGTAACCACATGGGAACCCCGCCCTAATGCTCCCACAAATGCCAAGCCTGGTGAACGTCAGAATGTCCGACCGAGAGCGTACATGATGGCCGCCGAACCAGGGAGCCCTTCGGCACTCAATGCCATTGAAGGTACGATTTCTATCACATCCATTCCTGGAACAACATTATTTGATAGCGGAGCAACACATTCTTTTATTGTTGCCCGATATGCTAGCAAATTAAACCTTACATCTGCGAAACTAGCGTATTACTTTGATATTGAATCCCCTTTTGGCGGTAGTGTAGTATCAGACAAGGTCTACACTAACTGCGCGATTGAGTATCTAGGTAGAATTTACACCGCGGATTTGATAGAAATAATGTTAGACTCGCATGACGTAATTCTGGGCATGGATTGGTTGTATATCCACCATGCGATCCTCGACTGTCGTAACCGGCAAATCTCCTTCGGAAACCCGACTACCTTTGAAGTTTCCCTATCTGTCCGACCCCGAGTGATATCCGCAGTCAAAGCGTGCAAATGCTTAAAACAGGGATGTCAAGCTTACTTAGCCTACCTGATTAACCCGGCGTTAGATCAAACTAAGATAGAAAACGTCGAAGTTGTACGGAAATTTCTGGACGTATTCCCGGAAGAACTTAACACGCTCCCACCGCATCGGGAAGTGGAATTTGTTATCGAAACGGCCCCTGGAGCATAACCAGTATCCCAAACCCCGTACCGAATGGCTCCAGCTGAGCTCCGCGAACTTAAAGTCCAACTGCAAGAATTGTTGGAGAAAGGATTTATTCGTCCCAGTAGTTCACCATGGGGTGCTCCAGTGTTGTTCGTTATCAAGAAGGACGGTACACTAAGGATGTTTATCGATTACCGACGATTAAACAACCTGACCGTAAAAAACAAGTATCCGCTACCCCACATCAACGAGTTGTTCGATTTGCTGCAAGGATCCACGGTGTATTCAAAACTGGATCTAAGGCAAGGATACTACCAGTTGAGAGTCCGGGAAGGAGACATTCCAAAGACGGCTTTCAACACCCGATACGGGCATTTTGAATTTGTAGTTATGCCCTTCGGATTAACCAACGCGCCTTCATCTTTCATGGACCTAATACATTGAACGTTCAGACCATTTTTGGATAAGTTCGTCGTAATTTTCATCGACGATATCCTGGTCTTTTCCAAAAATCGGGAAGAACATGCTACACACCTGAGGTTAGTGCTCCAGACCTTACAACAACAGAAATTTTATGCCAAATTCAGCAAGTGCGAGTTCGGTTTATCGGAAGTTAAATTCTTGGGACACAATATATCCCGAGAAGGACTACAGGTAGATTCAGATAAAATCGATGCCGTATTGAAATGGAAACAATCGGAAACAGCCACCGAAGTCAGAAGTTTCCTAGGACTAGTTGGATACTACCGGCGGTTCATTCAAGACTTCTCGAAGATAGCAAAACCCCTGCATCTTCTTACAGCAAATAATGCTAAATTCGAATGGACCGAGAAATGCGATACCAGCTTCCAGGAGCTAAAGAAAAGACTAACGTTGGCACCGATCCTAGCTCTACCTCAAGGCTCCAAAGATTTTATAGTCTACACAGATGCATCTGGAGAAGGATATGGTTCTGTGCTGACACAACGAGGGAAAGTGATCGCCTATGCATCCCGTAGATTGAAACTGCACAAACAAAATTATCTGACGCACGATTTGGAACTGGGAGCCATCGTCTTCGCCTTAGCCAAGTGGAGACATTACCTGTACGGTGGGATCTTCGAGATTGTCACGGATCACAAGAGTTTAAAATATCTCTTCACTCAAAAAGAACTCAACATGCACAAACGACGTTAGATGGAGTTCTTGGAAGACTATGACTGCACTATTACGTATCAAGTAGGCAAAGCTAACGTAGTAGCAGATGCCTTGAGTCGAAAAAGAGACAGTGTCTCAACTACGGTTAAATTAGGAGTTCTACAAGTACAACCGAGACATGGATATAGCGGTCTCGCTATAAGATCCGATCTTTATGAGCAGATCAAGGATGCCCAACCGTTGGACCCCGCTTTCGATAAACTAAAAGCCGAAATCCAGGGTAAGAAATCCCTCTTGCAACTGGATGACGAAGGAGTACTTCGGTACAAGGAAAGAGTCTGGATTCCGAAAGATTTGAGGAATAGAATCCTCAACGAAGGCCATAGAACCATCTATAACATTCATCCTGGTGGAAACAAGATGTACGCCAACCTCAAGGAGAAATTCTGGTGGCATGGAATGAAACGAGATTGCCACTTATGTACAAAAGTGCTTGACTTGTCAGATGGTAAAAGCCGAGAACCAACGACCAACTGGATTACTGCAACCCCTGCCGATTCCTTGATGGAATGGGATCAGATCACCATGGATTTTGTTACCGGATTTCCAAAAATCCATGGATATGATAGTATCTGGGTGATCGTGGACAGATTATCTAAGTCTGCACATTTCATCCCCGTTGGATCACACTATAACGTAGAAAAGTTGGCGGAACTTTACATACGAGAAATTGTCCGATTACATGGAATACCTGTCAACATAGTATCCGACAGAGATCCCAAGTTTACTTCCCGGCTATGGCAGCAATTGCAACAAGGTTCAGGGTCACAGCTGAATTTCAGCACTGCTGCTCACCCACAGACTGACGGACAGTCAGAAAGAACCATCCGATTTCTTGAAGATTTACTCAGGTCCTGCAGTTTAGATTTTCCAGGAACCTGGATCAGGCATTTACCGTTAATCGAGTTAACTTACAACAACAACTATCAAGCCTCAATTCAAATGGCACCGTATGAGGCACTTTACGGACGAAAATGTCGATCACCGTTGGACTGGGATATGGAGGACAGAAAGAACACCTCCACTCGAGCGGAAAATGCCTTACATCCTGAGATAGTTCAGGAATCAATTGAGAAAGTACAGATGATCAGGCAAAGGATTAAAGCGGCTCAGGACAGACAAAAATCCTACGCCGATCGTCGACGAAAACACTTGGAATTTGAAGAAGGTAACCAAGTGTTCTTGAAGATTTCCCCGAGAAAGTGAATTAAGCGGATCAGGAAAGGAGGAAAACTTGCACCTCACTACGTCGGACCTTTCGAGATAACCAGGAGAGTGGGACCAGTTGCTTATGAACTGGCACTACCGTTGAACCTAACCGGAATCCATAATGTGTTCCACGTCTCCCAGCTTAAGAAGTATCATCCCGATCCGGAGCATGTTCTCCAACCCACCGAAGTCAAACTCGAGGAGAACCTGACCTATGAAGAAAAACCTCTCCGAATCTTAGACACCCAAGTGAAAGAGCTTAGGAATAAGCAGATCCCTCTGGTCAAGATTCTCTGGCAGAATCATACCCTCGAAGAGGCCACTTGGGAAAAGGAAGCTGAGATACGAGAAAAATACCCCTACTTGTTCATCGAGGATAAGTCGAATTTGGAGGACCAAATTCCCTAAAGTGGGGGAGAATGTAAGAACCGCGAAATTGTTACGCAGAAATTAATTAAAAATTTATTTTATTATTTCACACGAGTGAAATTATTACGGGATAATATTGAGTCGAAGTTAGAATTTTAACGCCGAGCGGATTCGACGTTAAAATGAAATTTAGTAGTTTATGAATAAAATAATAATAAAAATAATAAAATAAAAATTATTAATTTTAATTTTTCTATGGCTCGAGTTTGACTCGAAAAGTGCCCGGGAATCGATTTTACATTTTTTCGAATTTTATTTGCGAGTCCTTTGGAAGCCAGAAGGATCCAGTTGTATATAATCGCAAAAGACCGAATTACCCCGAACTTACTCTTCTCCTTCTTTTCCACCAAGGCTGTTTTGGTCTTTTCTCTCTACTTTCTTCCCCAAATTGAACTCCAGCCGCCTGTTGTGACAATCGACCGTGCCAAAGAAATCGATTGGCCCTGCACCCGTGTGCCACCGCCCGTCCGACCAACCCCAGCCATGGCGGCGCCGCCGTGGGGCCCGAACCCACATGACGAATGGCGGCCGAAAGACGCGTGGAATGAGGAGGAGAGGTGAGTCATCACGAGGGGGGAAGGGAACGCGGCCGCGTCAACGGACACGCGACGGTCCCGTAGCGCCCCACCGCCCACTTACGGCTATAAATAGCTGACGACCCTTGCCATTGTTCCTCACATCGCCACTGCTTCTTCCTCTCTCTTCTTCTCTCTCAATTTCCAGCCATTCTCGCTCAACCACCAACCGCCGCCGTCGACTCTGACCACCGGCACCACCACTGCCGACTGCTTCTCCCGGAATAGCGTTGTTTACTCGACCAATTATTCCAGTAAGTGTCTCGATCGGATTTTCAATTATATTCGAATATCGAACGAGAAATTAATTAATAATTCCTCGCAGCCGTGCCGCTCCGACTACCGTCACGCTACCCGTCGCTCGACGCTCGCTCGATTAGTGTCGTGTTACCCTCGTTTATTAGCGCTAATTATTGTTAGTTATCGTTAATTTGCCGTTTAATTTACGGATATTATGAGTTAGTGGGGAATTTAAATTATACTGTTAGTCTGTCGAATTAGTAGAGTAGCCGGTGATATTAAATGATGTAGTTGAATATAGTGTCGACTGGTCGTCGACTGTAGGATAGTTGCCGCAGGCTGCGGACTGTTGTTGAGTTTGAATTAGACGGTATACTGTTGGATTGTGGGTAGACGTCGACTTGCCATCGACTAGGAAATGGTAATATAATAATATTGTTGATGGTATTGCACTATTGAAGCGGTTATTGGTTAGTCAATGTTAGAGGTTGAAGTTATACGGAGACAAACTTACCGTCTGTTGTCTGAATTATCGGTTAAGAGTCATATACCGGATAAAGGAAAATTATACCGAGACAGGCTTGATGTATGTTGTCTAAATTTATCTGTTAGGAATAATATACCAGATATAATTTTAGGAAATAAAATAAAATGTCACTTTGACGATTTTTAGAAGACGTAAATAATTTTAGGAACTTATTAAAAACTGAGTTTTGTTAAATAGAGTCGGTTATTTTAAACATCGAATATTTAATTAATTAAAGTACCGTAAATAATTAGGAAACTCGGATATGGAATCCGGTTACCTACGGCCGAGAGTTTATAGACTAAGTATACCGAGACGTTAAGGATTATTAGGAGTCTTTTTAAATAATTTAGTCTGGAGTTTAAGTAGTATTGTTTATTTGTTTATCAGGAATTTCGGAATCTCCTGATGTACCAGATATATACGGTGAGTGATTACGAGCTTTCGGCATCCGGCCCTGGAAAAGTTTGCTACTGTTCATTCCTCGCATTTTCATTTCCTGTATCTGTTCCTGTCTATATGCCTGCCTCCCTGAATGTCTAACCCTGACTGCGACTACTCGACGACAACCGACCAACTCCGACTCGTGTACTGATTTAGATTTCTAACGGTATAAACTATAGATGACCTGTGCTTAGGAATACCTTACCTGTATTGACATAACCTTTTATTACCCCAATTACTGATTAATACTGTACACCGAGTCTTGTCTACGGATCATGTTTACCGATTTTGATTCCTAACTGTACACTGTAGATGACCTGTATCTAGGAATACTTACCGGTATTTACGTTAATCTCGATTGTTCCAGTTACTAAGCGATAGTGTACTCCGAAAATGTTTTACTATTTCGAAGGGATAGGGTACTTGAGTGATAGTGTACTCTGAATATATTTTACTATTCCTGCCTCCTTGATCCTCATGAACTGCATTGCACGAAAACTGTTTTAAAAAGCAACCACACACTGTTTTCTTAAAACTAGGATCCGTATCTTGAAGTGTTGCCCTGCAAACGGTTTGGATCTCTGGTCCTGAAGTGTTGCCGTGCAAACGGTTTGGATCTCTGATCCTGAAGTGTTGCCGTGCAAACAGTTTGGGTTACGACCCTGAAGTGCCTGATACTGGTTTCCCTACTTGTGAAAGTGCCTGATCAGCGTGTTGTGTTAGTTTGCTGCATTCATACGCATTTCATGCATGCTTGATTATCCTCACTGAGTCCTAGTGACTGACACTCTCCTTGTTTCAATAACTTTGTTTTCCCATATTTTGAGCACGCTGAAAGGACCGGGTAGAACAGACAGACGGACTTGACTGGTCTCCGCTGCTAAAATATTAGTGTAAAAGTGTGTTTTTCTGTTTTGACTTATCCAATACATTTGAGTTTGTAACGGATAATGTTGTGATATTTTAATATATATGTATTTGGAATCTTCGGCACAACCTTGATGTCTGAACCAGATTCGGGCCGCTACATAAAAACTGTGTGTTTCCCATAAACTCCCGCTTGGTACCAGTTTCACATTTTGTGTCTATGTGTGTAAAATTTAGTCCCAAGCGTGAAATGACTAGTTAATCCTTACTTTTACAAGATCATTTTGCATTGTTTCATAGGATTGTGTTTGTTCATATATGTTTTAATCACTGTCGTGTCCATAATCGAAATCGCAGTTGATTCTACTGGGTTTCATGTTACGACCCGACATTTTTTTCCCTTCCTATATCCAAAATCACCAGATGTCAATCTTTAACTACAATCGGAAAAAATAAAAAAAAAGATACAAAGAAAGTAAATGAGGAGTAGAGCACGAATCTGCAAAGAAAACAAAGATCGGAGAAAAAAATCTCAACAATAATGAATGGAGAAAGCTTCAACTCAACAATGGTGAAGAAGAGAGAATTAGTGATGGTTTTGGATGGCATCTGGTAATTCCAGAAATATTAAGGTCAAAAATGGCATTTTTAGGTTGAAATTGAAGGACAATGTCATGTAACCCAGATTTATGTTTTGAAACACAAATCTAAAATACCACAAAAAAAGAGATATTTACTTTTACAAAGGGTTGTGTAAAAGTAAACACAAATGAGCAAAAGTCCTCACTATTCACCGGACTATACAATTCCGAAACGCATGGTCATTATGCTACCAATCGGTGTAAAACAAGCGGTCGACCTCAAAACACATGTAAAAGCTCCTACCAATCACGCCCTTACAGCACAATATGGGTACGAACACAAACTCACCCACCCTTACAACTCCGGGTCGTCTAGACTCCACTAGATTGAGATAGACAACTCCAATTTCTTGACATTTGCATGTGGGCTTCTACTTCATGAGCCCAGATGAAACGTATCACCACGGCCCATAATCCACCATACCCAGCCCAATCAACCGAATCATCATCCAGCACCTTTCATCTACTGCTCGGTTTCCATTCCCAAACTTTCATCTCACCATCATCATCTTCATCATCAGCAAACAATCTTTCTGCAGCTACTGGATTTTCATAGCTCGCTCACTCACTCACAGGTAAGTTTCTGTTACTTTCACTCGAAATTTAACTATCTTCTCATCTGCAAGTATAGCGATAGTATTATGTTATCTGGAATCGATCATTCAGAAAATATTGATCATCTCTAGCTCTCTACTGAAACGTATAGAAGTTTGAGTTGATTTTGCCTATTCTGGTGCATCAATGCTCCTATGATTTTAGCTTAAACGTTATTGTGGTACTGGTTTAGACTTTAGATGATGAAATTGAGCATTTGCAAATAATGGTGAATATAATAAACAGTATACGTATTCCGTTCAAGGATTGGCCCACTTCAGGAAGAAGCACTGATTTGATCTCGTACACGATAAAATTTTAACCTGTTCAGAACTCACTTGTATACACCAATATCAATAAGTCAATCTGAATACAACTATGGGATTATCATATGGTGTTGAGCTATAATGTATGTTGTGTTGCTCAAGTACTACTATGATACTATCCCGTGTATATTTCTTCTGGATGGCATATATGACATGAATATTGAATATGCGGGTTCTATCTTCTTAACAGGCAAAATTACATGGAATTGCACAACTAACTGTCCAAAATCATTTTGAAATGTGCTATCATGCTAGACTTTTTGGATAGGAAATATCAGATTTATAACTGCTGGTCGAGTTGATAGTGAGGTCTAGATAAAATCTGCCTGGCTTATGCTACGGCAGGTCATTTTATGTTAGAGGCCTAATACTGGTGGAGTTGTGGTGTTTTACGTAGCTAACCTGATAATTGTACATAAAAAATAAAAAATAAAAAAATTCTTCATGTCACTGCTAGGTATCAGGTTATTACTCTTGTTGCTTGTGTGAATCCCTTTACCACTAATAGTTAGGCCCGGAAGTTCATGAACTTCATCCTTTCTACTGACTCTTTTTTATGTAATATAGGGCATAATAACTGTGTAGTTCTGTACAGAATCAAATGACACAGCACTTACTCTTCTACAAAAATATACACATTGATGTAATTCTTTCTTTGTTTAGTCTCTCTTCCAGATAGATTGATACATATGATGTAATTGTGTGGCACTCAAAATATCTTTTATTTTGAATTATTTGAACAACTGAAGTTCAAATTCTTATTGGTGAATATTAAAGAGTACAACTGTGTCTGGAATCATGGTACCGAGTCCTGTTCGAGGGCTAAGCTGAATCTGATGCTGTGAAATTACTGCTTCTCACACGGACCATAGAAATTCATTGATGTAAACAGGCACGCTAAAAAAATAAAATAAAATGCGATGGTTGCCGGACCATAGAAATTCATTGATGTAAAATACAAATGCTCCTTATGCAGGATGTCTTCTGAAGCACCCTTTAGGTCAAGAGAAAAGCTCATTGAGAAGCAGAAGTTTTTCCAGAGCATTCACAAGCATACATATTTGAAAGGACCAATCGATAAGATTACATCAGTTGCCATTCCCCTGGCTTTGGCTGGTTCTTCTCTTTACATGATTGTGAGTCTTAAATTTGCCAATTTTACAGATGTATCTGCATTCCTTGTACATGTTTGATGTTAATTGTCAATAACATGGTCAGGTTAGAGGAATCTACAACATGTCTCATGGGATTGGGAAAAAGGAATGAGGTGATGTCTTCTATCCAAAAAGAGTCCACATGGAAGCTTTAGTTTTGTATAATGCAATTCTAAAACCTATCCTTGTCCTTGGATTACTTGCATGTTCATGCTAGTAATTTATGTTGGAACTTTTAATCAAAGTGTGTTTTGTGTATTAATTACTCAATTCGGATTGAAGATGAATGAGAAATTAATCCACGGATAGACCACTTTTGATTATTAAGACGAAGGTATATGCAATGATATTCCGACAGAATTATGTACATATACATACAAGGGTGTGGGAAAAGATCTTTGAACTTGGTACCTCATTGAACACCTTGAAAGGTTGTCAAACAGAGGAAGAGATGAGTTGGCAAGAGTCACATGCCGGTTGAGGCTATAACTCGTGACTAGTTGTCCCACAATGGACATGTCTTTCCAGTTGAGTTCGGCGCCGCTTTGTGAGTGATGTGGGTTAGACTAAGAATTGAACATACAAAAAGGTGTGGTTCAACAATTGCATCTTTTCCTTGCAGCTTTTGGATTCTATTATATACAGGGCTCACTGTGTGAATTTAACCATCTAAGTTTTAGAGAATCAAAGTTCTAACTTGTAAGTAACTTGCCAAATTTGGATGACGATGTATCCGAATTCCATAGGATTGTTGAATGGTAATAATGATAGGAAATGTACAATAGAGTGTACATTTTGGTACTTGGCGGGTGTGGGATGTTATTCAGTTTTCTGCATTGATGTAATTCACCCAGAGTCGGTGATTTGAAGTAACATGATTACTAACTTAAATATTGTTTCCTCTTGAGAGATAATTTGCCAATGTGCACCAGAGCGGGGCAAACTTTTCTGAAGGACTGAGGGGCCAACCCTCAATAGAATTCTATTTTGTAAGTTTTGTTTCTATTGCAGGCTGGTCAATTTGGGCCTGTCAATTATCAACGCCTCCACCGAATAGGGAGGCTTTTCCCAATAATTTCTGAATTGCAGTTTCACTTGTTTGATTTATGATTTTCTTTGCCATTAGTATATAATGTGAAATACATAGAAAGATTGGTCTTTCACAGGCCTTGGGAGTTAGGACATACCACAGTTTATGAATACCGGTCCAAATTACCACCACCCCAAATGCCCGGAGTGGTTTTTCCTAATGATTAGGAATAACTGTTTCTTCTAAGAATTGCTTATTTATTGTTGTCTGCTTTTTTCCTACGATAAATATTGGAATTTGAGGAACATCGGATAGACCTCCACCCCATGATAATACTGAGAGTCAAGTGGATGGTGATACATATCCTTGTTTGCCTTCCATATATTTGTCGTGGAGGATTATTCTCACTTTTCTTTCCCCTCTTTACGTCCTTTTACTAACACATAAGGGGAGTAAAAAGGATTATTGGAGATATTTTATTGCAAATTTTAAATCACTCTCAATAGAGTGCATTTGATAGGTTTGACTTTTCAAATTAGTTCAGTGGTCATAGTATATCCTTTAACATGTGCGATTTCATGTTCCTTTCACAGGCAGAGAGCTCAATGCTGATCCTTTTTCCACAGCTTCAATTTCTATACTTATATTGGAAGCTGGAAGTACAATTTTATTGACATTGTTCCATAGTCTCAGCAAATGACAACAAATAAAAGAAATAGAACTAACAATCATAATTCATCCTGAGATATCAGTTACAAATTCCTTTGGTTGGAATAAAAGCAGTCAGACTCATATGAGGCCTTGAACAGCTGAAATTCCTGCATGTGGGAGGGTCCTGCTGCATTATGCACATTGAGCGAATGCTCTGGTTGTTCAGCTCTTACATTGTCCAGCTGGAAACGTTCCCTTGAGACTGAGTTATAGTTTCCATGCGCGAGTAGGCCCTCCATTGATCTGGAGTCGGCCTCGTGCATGCTCCAGGATGTGGGTGACAGAAGAGAGGGAGCACTGTGAAGATCTGGAGCAGTTGGAGAAATAGTTGTAGGTACACTTAGGCCTGTAACATTGCATCAAATTTAAGATATCTAGGCAAGGCCCTTTTGTTCCGCATGCATCTACATTTGGTACATGCTGATGCTGAAGCAAAAAGGTCTTGCATACAATATGTCTAGAAGAAACTAGCGCGATAGTAGAAACTATAAAGTGGAAAGCAGACAGTAGATGACGTACAGTGATCTAGAACTTGTGTACTTGAGTTCTGGATGGAAGAAACGGGAGTGGAGATGTTGGAGAAGTTCGGCGGATTCCGTCCTGGTCCTTCAGCATCTGAGGGTCTAGTAAGTGTATCTCTTGCCTGTCTCAACATGGAAGAGCTAGCATTTTCCCATGTTGAGTTTGAAAGTGAAACGGGTAGCCCGTTGAGTAGTAGATTCGGAGGCCTTCGGTCTGTTGTTAAGTGAATAATCAAGGAAAGATTAATACAACTTGATGGTGCTACAGTAGTCTGACACTGGCATATTAGATTCTTACAGTCACCAAAACATATGAATCGAGGGTAAACTAAGGATATTACTGCTACAGTTCATGTTTGATTACTTTGAAGTGCTTAATGCTTAAATTCAAGCGGAAGTTTAAAAAAGTTGGTGCTGCAAAATCCTGCTTAAAGTAGGGTAAAAGAAGTGTTTGCTACTTGAAATTATACAGTAATAATTAGCTTCTGCAGTTAACGAATTCTAACTAAGATTACAGGTATGACAACAAGAGTTAAATGTGGGTTCGGTATCAACATTTGTATTGTTATGAGACATCTATAAACTGAGACAGAAGGAATTCATAAGAGACTACAGGTGTAAAGGATCACCGTATAGTGCAGATGTTAGTCCTGAGCTGAGATGAACCGACTCCGGCTGCAGCCTGCGCCGTCTGGCATTGTGAACTGAAAGGCGCCTCCTGCAGCTTCTCTTCTTATCGTCAAACTCCGTCAAGTCATGGAACCTTTCAAAACCAGTAAACGAATGCTCTGTAACTAAATCTATGAGCAGACAGTATCTGTGACTTGGGACTTTTTGAGCAACACGATGAAAAGTAGAGATTTTTACCTGCTGCATTGTTGGCAAAACCGGCGTTCCATTCCTGCTACAACGACCTTGGGGCTCTTCGAGTGGCTTTCGCATATCCTATGTCTGCGATGATAATCCTTTGCTGCAGAGAGGTCGATGTGGCATCCTTCGACTTGGCAGCAAGGGTTCTGCATACTCACTCTAGTAACTCTTGTTGAGGCTGCAGGAGATGCAGGAAGTGAGGAGTGTGAAGCTTTAGTACTATTATACCCGAAAGAATCTCTGTTCTCTCTCTGTTCCCCGAGTCTTAAACCGATCGTTGGTTCCCCAGAACATACCGTAGTACTCCCACTTATGTTCGGAGGCAAAGACCCCACTACATAACCTAGATTTCCATCCTTAGTAGAAGAGCTGCTGCTACTTCCAATGTGATTGAAATACAGGTTATTACTGGCTGTTGTGCACATGGAGAAGCCTAGCTGTTCAGGGATTTCGATAGGCTTCCCACCGTACAGGGCTAAGTTTTCCCATTCCAAACCCGTGGAAGTTTGTGAATTCCTCTCCATCACGAACCTCTAAAAGGAAGGCTATTCTCAAGGTACGTACATTTCCAGACACTGAACCTGTATAAGTACGAAGCTTTGAGCTTCTTATGTGCGTGTGTGTGAGTGTGTGCACTTATATATATGTGGCATTTGTGTGTGAGCAGCCAACAATTGTAACGGGAACGGTCTATTATACAGAAGGGTTTGTTTGAACTTGTTTAAGTGTTCCCTTGTAGGAAAGCAGAGTAGAAGTGTTGCTCCCTGGAGTAGGAGTAGACCCACAAATTTAAGATAACAGAGATTGATAGAAGACAAGGCATAGGTAACTACAAAAGACTGTGTCCCATTGCTATTTAAATCTTTCGCTTTCGGCCATTCAAGCAGTTTAATATCATCATCCGATTCCACCACTCGCTAAGCTGAAGATTAGCAGAGTATTGTTCAATCTGTCAGACTACCCCCCATGTGGATTTTTTCCATTTTGGCCAAAACAGTTTATACTCACCACATGCTCTTTCTTTAGGGGTCCTCCCATCCTGTGAGGTAACTCTAAGGAATGGGACGATGATGCAACCTTTTTCATTCTTGTGAAACTTATGCTGGCAATTATTTATTTCGTCGTCTCTGGTAGATGTTTCTCAATTTACTTTTCTTTCGACACAGAGTGGGCGCTCGTATCTGTTCTACTGTCACAGATTCGATCTCTGGACATCGTGATTCGGTAAATATTTACATCTGGTTATATTATGGGGAGGAATTAGGAGGTTGTTGAGGTAATTACATGTATGGATGCACTAGGCGCTGTTTTACTGGTGAAATTGATGAGTGAGGCCATATGTATCTGTCTCTACAGCTAAGTGACAATGAATAAAAACTCAGTTCTTTAAAGTTGACATGAAAGAAGTGGACACGTCCAAGGCAGAAGGCTGTAGGTGTAGGGTATGGTTTAAATTAAATTTGAACGTCTATTGTTATCAGTTATCACTTATAACTGCTGCTTAATTAAATAGCTGTAAATTTTCTGTGCATGTACCTTTCTGTGTTCATTTATGTGTCAATTAAATACCTGTAAAATTTCTAACCAATATGTTAGTTAATAATTAGTATTCATTTATACATGTTCAAATACAAATGTCTTGTTTCCTTTTTCTTCACATTTTATCATCATACTATCTCTTACACTGCACATTAATATACATATTGAAAAGCATATAGAACGTTTGTTTTGAGACGGTGCGATTAATAACATATGTTTTTTCTGTCGGTAACTGTAAACAGTGACCTGATGGCTGATGGTAGATGAACTTTGCAGCATCTTTTCTAGTAAATGTTAAGGGACAACGTTTTAAGCCCAAGACAATCTGAGGTAAAAGTGCCACGGCCTAAATGCAGAGGGGCCAACTACAATTTACTTGCTCAAATCAAGTTGAGTGGGGTGACAATGATTTTTCTGGAAAGGGCAATGAAAAGCTTATTGATTATTTACAGCTCATGTTGAAAAAGTATACACTTTCCAACAATACAGAGGTGAGAGATCTTTTATGGATTAGGCTTATGCTTTTTCTATGAATCTTTCAATCAAATGTTTGTTCACAAAGTTCATATTGCTATGCACTGAAATGCCTGCTTTTTTCTTCTTTTTTATTCAGTGAGGAACTAGTTTGACTCTCTGCTGAAAATACTTATAATTTGATGAATAGTAACTCAATTTCAGTGGAGTATTGAAGTTGTGTACTTCATTTGGTGTTGGATTGTGATATTCCACAGGAAGATATTTGAATAGATTGTGTGGGATTGTGGGGAAGTAGAGCCATGGGAATTATTGGTTTACAGGAGTACTAGTATAATAAATTGATTGATGTTGGTGGTGTTTTATTTGAAAAATGAGGTGGAATTAGATATCTGTGGAGTCTTGGAGATAAATGATAGTAGCAGGAAGAAGAATTGTCAAGCTAGAAGAATTGAGTGAAAACTCAGTTTTGGAAAAGGTCGTTTGAAGTTGAGCACCAAACATTAACACAATAAGACTATTAAAATGGAAAGCCAAACACCGCTTTAAGTTTTTTACATTTTCTTCTTCTTTTGGCATGAAGATTTGGATATAGCGTGAAAAGTATTGAATAAATTGCACATGAATGTATATTATATTACTTAAAACTTATAAGAAAAGGTGATATTTGGTGTTGTAATATATAGATATTATTTACATATAGTTTGCAGTTTGTATTGGAGAATGAGTGATGTTGTGGATTGTGATACTCGTGTGCAATGCAAAAACAATGGCATTGTTTCCAGATTTCCTTTGTTCCCAATTTCTACCGTTATATGAAGATAACGTTCAGCTGTAAAATGTGAAACTCATTATGGTGGAGCTGACAACTTTCTGTAGAACTGTGGAAATAATTGTGGTAATTCAAATGGTGCAGAAATCATCTGGCATGTAAATAAATTACCCCAATAGGCAACACAGCACACCAGTAATCTGTATAGGGTAGTTATTCGGGCTCTGTGAGAAGTGAGAACTTTATAGCCCACTTGTGAGTGAGTGGTATTCAATTGAGTCGAACTTTTATTTTTCTAACTATTTTACTTGATGTAAAAATTATACTCGGTGTTATTTAATTAGTCTATACTCAATTAACTTTATACTTAAAAAAATTATAATTAAATTAAAATTTAGTTTTTATTCATCATCAATTATTATAACATTATTAAAAATTCATCGATTAGAGTTTCATGTCAACATCTCGATAGTACTGTAAAAACTCCATAAATGAATTACTATATAAAAGAATACACTCTTTATAGTCATAAAATTTCAGTCTCAACTTAGGACCAGTTATAAATAAGAATAAACTCTATATATTAATAATATCTCTATAGTAATAAATGATATAATATTTAATAATATTTATCTATATATATAATTTTCATTATGAAACTCAATATGTCAAATACTTATTTAAAGTTATTTTTATAGTAATTTGGACTTTGAGTGGTAAATCTATCTTTTAGCTTCCGTATAAGTAGTAATTCATATATATATATATATATATATATATGAAGTTTCTTGTTGGATAAAAGCATCTCTAGCCTGACAAGTTAGTATTTAGTAGTTTATTCAATAAATATAACATTTAAGTTATACACATTATTTTATTATGAAAAATATATATTTAGTACAAAACTCTACTTTGGAATAAACTCTTTATAGAAATATTTTTTTCTGTCCTAATAATACGATTGTATAGAGGTAATTCGTCGATAATATTTACATGTTTAAGGTTAAGGTTTTTTTCAAAGAAACATAAGGGGAACTGAGAAATGAGTAGTAGCGTAAGAAGCTAACACTACCCAATTCGAATTACATGTTGCGTTTGTGATCTCTCAATACGTGAGCTGGCTTTCGGGTACCTATTCATTACTAAAAGATAAATCCCTTTCAATCGGCTTGACTATCAGTTTTATTATATTTAGTTTGCTATATGAATTACATGTCGAGTTTGTGATGCTCTCAATACGTGAGGGGACTTTGGAGTCTCACTCCATCATCGTAATCGGCATGATGACCATCAGTTCTACAACATGTAATTGTTAACTGTTGATACTGGCATGTATATCTTCGAATTTATATGTGCAATGTTATTTTCTTTTAACTTTATTAAAACTACTAACTAGAATTGTCTAACTTCACTTTTCCACTGTAAATCAAGATGTCTTACTGACTATTGTCAGTTAATGTATCAACATTTGATATGTGTTCATTGCTCTCTATTGCACTCATCATTGTTCCATATCACATTTCGCTATCATTTTTTATTGTCATCAACTGCTACTTGTTACTTAAATTTATTTTTTTCTTTAATGTAAAAAAAGTTAAACACATATTATATAATTTGTAAGAAAATTGGAATTGATCAAAAATATTTGCATTACTCAAAATAAAGGCTCACAATTAACCAGAATTAACCAGAAAGACGATAACATTCACATGAACCCTAAATTAAAATTCTTCGATTGTTTTAATTTATTTTTATTATTAATATTTATTTTTTGTTTAATCTTCTACTTTGGAGAGTATTTAACTAAATTATTAATTATTAATTTTTATTTTTATATAAAGATTTTAATTTTGTTAATAGGGGTATTTAATATATGAAGAATTTTGTTTTATGATATTTACAAAATTATATTTTAAATATATTTGCAATGTAGGTGGTTAGAGCAACACGTAGCGTAACATCTCATGTGACATGAACTACACTCCATGATAACACTTGTGCGATAGGTAAGAACTTATTTGATCTGAACCGTTGAAATTTATATTTAATGGATAAAAATAGGTGATTAACGTTAGTTAATGTGACATCATGATTGATAATAGAAGATTCCGTTTAATTTTATATTAGTTTATGATTTTATCTCAACCTTTTCAAGCAAGAGTGGGGCTTTCTTATTTCCACATACATATTCTCAAACTTCACAATTTCACTCCATGAATATATATAGCAAATAACCAGCTATGGAGTTTACATTAGACTGTATTTTAAAATTTAGTTTTTACATTAATCGATCGTGGTGTGACACATTTTGGAAATATAACAACTAGTTAAGGATCAAACTGGACCAACTTATGACGAAGACAAGTCTAGTCATTTTCAAAAAGGGAAAGAACTGAAATCCTTGGCGGTTTAATAGACATACTGTCGCTAACTGTCCCGTTCATGGTGGTAGATGCTTGCACGAAATGCATCTTTAAATTCCTTATAAGAAATTATAAAGCTTTAAAGATATATGTTGCATTACAAAAGTGAACATTAAATGGATAGTCTCGGTTCGTGCAATTAATAATTCGGCGAGATAGCCGGATAATAATCATAGCACACATTGTGAATAGTCTCAGCTTGTGAAACTAATAATTTTATTTTTATGAGATAGCCGGATAGTAATCATACCATACACTGTGCACTTAGTCCATACTTGTACTACACACCCCTTCGTCCTCATATTATGATTGTTTTAAACACATATTAATAGTAATAAAATTCGAATTGCCGGCTTGTCAGCCTCGTGAAAGGTCGAAACTAGTATTTCTCCACTTCTTGAAGTAACGTTCCAACAGTAGTTCTAACTGCTAAACCGAGATGAGCATGAAATCAGTTATACTTGATTAGTGAATAGTGCCAAATGCAAAAGGGGATGATGAACCCTGCACGCATCACCGTGTCATCCGTGTGAAGGGACTTGGACAATATAGTGGCAAGTTATTGAATTGTACTAAAATTGATCGCAAATGTATATACTCTGCAGCTAGTTTAATTGCAGTTTCAACGGACTTATGAGCTCTGTTACAAATCGTGTAGGTTGGTTGGTATGTGCACCCCATCAATTATATATCATATGTAGTTCGCACATTATTAACCACAACGTCGATACAATTAGTCATAGTCATTTCATAAAGAAATTTCCATTATTGTGTGTCGAATTCATAGGGATACGTTAAGTTTAGTGATAGAATTAAAACAAGTTACTTTTCGAATATATTATAACTGGTGAACGTATTCGAGAGAAGAAAATATAACATCAAACATATGTTCAGATCTTCAATGCACTCACTACTCAATTAAAGTGAGTGGATGTTAGTGTGTTACGTCTGAAACTTATCAGTTGATCTGTAATTGTATTGCATACAAGTGTAGTATTGAATAATCCTCATGGCTATTTTTTCGAGTGTACTTGTGTGTACGACACGTCATGATCAACCACTTTATCATGTGATTTCATCTTATTTGATTAACATAATAGATTTTGAGCAAAACTCCTAATGTCATTAAGATGAATGCTCAAATGGTTGATTTAACAAACTATAATATGTAGGTTTTTAAATAATTCAATAACAAGTCAATTTATCACCAGTCAGTCACATTATCGATCGATTTGAATTTTTATTTTTTTTTGTAAATATACAACACTATACCACCTAATTACCTATTATGAAGTGTGTTGATTCTCAATTCCGATTAATTGATTTCGATTCAACAATACTAATCCCAACAATATATAGTATAAACAAACAGAAGGACCAAACTAGATCAAGCACCTATCCCCTGGTCAATCCTACTCAAATATGCATGAGTAGGATCATAACAGTATTATTCGATATCAAACTCTCACATTGATTCATGCTCCAAGTGGATGTTATATGCAATATGAGAAGTTGAGACTATCTCCAACCTTCAAACTCTACCAAATTCTATAAAACTGGCACATCATTATTTCACTAACAATAAATTCTATTATACTCTCTTTCTCCAACCCTCTAACTCTATCATACTCACTTTTTCATTTTCTCTTCTCATTTATTTTTAAGCTATACTATTCTTTTTCATTTCTTTTAAAACTTCATAATTCATACTTGTATTTATTATTAATTTTCTAATTAATTAAAATAATAAAAAAATTAAATTAAAATACAACATTAAAAAATAAAAGATACAATACTTTAAAAAATTACAATACTTGAGATAAAAGATACATTATATAACATAAAATGAAAACAAAAATAAAACGATACCGAAAACAAATAAAAGAGAAACAAAATGAAACAAAATAAAACAAAAAAATTGGAAAAGAAAAGGAGAAAAGAGGCCTTAATTACCATCAAACAGGTATGATATTATCATATCCGTGTGATAATAAAATTCTATTAAACATGGATGGAGGGTATTATGGGAGTTTGATAGGGTTTTATCAAACCCCATCATACGTTCATTGGAGAAGGACTGAAAACTTATAATTTAAAACAAATTCGTTCTTTTATTCCAAAACATGCAGTTAACTCCCTTAATTTTTGAAAATTTACAAACTATGAATGAGAATCTAAAAATTAAAAATCTCTTCATATTCACTGGAAACTGAATATGAAAACTTCACAGTATATGAAATAAATTTGTGATTTCAATATCCCAACCAATGAGGGGCAGATCGACATTTAGTTACCTCTTTGCAACTCATAATTCATAAGACCATCCTTAATGGTGACGGGTCGAAGGTGCGTCGTCGTCGTTTTTGCTTCAGTGGTGACGCGTCGTCGTCGTCGCCACGTCACTTTTTTTAAAAATTCAAATTTAAATTCAAAATCAAATTCAATCTTCAAAATTCAAAATTCAAATTCATATTGAAAATTTCAAAATTACAAACAAGGCAGAAGGTAAAAAAACAAAGACGACACACTACAAAATCGATCATTTGCCATTAGTCTTTATTAGGGAACAAGAGTGCGCCAAGTGCATCTACGTTTGCTTTGCCCTGTTCGGGCAAGTTGTTGTAGTTTGCCATAAGTGACATGTACGTGTCAAACATCTTCGCCTTTTCCTTACGCTCCAAGTCTCTCGCCTTCAGCTCCAAGTCTCTCGCCTTACGCTCCTCATTCTTCATATCAAGCTCCAACTTTGCCTTTTCAACTTCAACCCATTCGGGAAAATTCGAGTTTAAGCCTTCTAATGAGCCATGCAAGGCATCCGCATTGGAAGAGTTACCGGAAGTGACATTCTTAACCAACTTCTTGGCCTTGTCACGACCAATGAGACGTTTGATGCTTGCCCCACTATCATAACCTCGAGTGTGCTTACTTCCACTACTGCCACCTGCACCTGCTGATGCCATTGGTTCATTACCGTCGTCAGCATCGTTACCCTCGAATCCATCCTCCCTAGGTGGTACGTTGTTCTTCAGGACGTCCTCCAAGTTCATCTTAATTTGCCACTGTGGGTATGCTTTCAGGGCATCCCACTGTTTGAACGTCGTGAACTGGTTTTGGTTCTTCGACTTCTCCCTGTAGAGTTCCTGGGCAGTGTCTAGCACATCGGATTCATTGTAGCCACTCCGATCGTCGACCATGACAGTAGCATGCTCCACACAAATCATCCAATGATTCATGTCATCTTTTAGCCGCCCCCATCTTCCACGAAGTGAATCATGAGACCGAAATTTATCCATCCCAGTCATCATTCCACCCTTCTTTATGTCCTCGTACTTCTTGGCAACAAGACGGAACAGTTTGCCGTAGTTCTGATCCATTCCCACAATAGCATTCTGACTAACCTCCATGTAGCCAGAGATAAGCCCGAGGTCCTCACTCTCGTTGTACGGGTTGTTCCGTGAGGTTGTTGTGTGGGTTGCCGCTCCTCTGGTGGCTTTGGCTTTCCCGCGCTTCCGGATCGGTTGTGTTTCCGGCTGCGTCTCTCGCACAAACTCCACGTCTACTTCCGGTGTTTGTGAATATATGGATGTTTGGTAGGATGGAGATTGGTACTGTGGAGTGTAGGAGTCTTGGAACAAAGGCCGAGCGACACTCACTTGGGGACTCGAATGGGGTGGAAAAATAGTATTGTTGAGTTGAGCTTCCAAGTACTCAGTGTATTTTTGGGGGTCGTTTTCTTTGCACCACTTCAAAAATTCATTGTGCATCTTGCCGGAAAAGTCGCCGGAAAATGAAAGGGAAAAGGGTGTTTTGGGAGAAGAGAGTTTTTGAGTTTAATTAAGAGAGAAAGAGGATTTGGAGTTGGGATGAGGTGAAGAATATG
>JAYMSP010002541.1:0-23689 GCA_036897095.1 Plantago elongata
TTATTAAACAATAATAAACTGAATGTGATCATAGTACATATCATCCTTATAAATGGTTGTCTCTAGGACATACATACTTTCATTAGTCACATTACAATTGAATGTTATTATATACAAATATATTCATTTGTTATTTTAAATTTTCTCTCCATGCACTGTCAAGTGCCGATGGGTCATTAACTAGTTCGATTAATTACACCAATTATAATTCAATCTCAAGTAGCAATTATAATTATCTAGCGTAATAGTTCAAACAATTCTTGTCAAGATATATTACAAGACTTGAATTCAACTTGAAGATGGATCCATCTCCTAGTCTAATTCGTATTTTATCATATTATGTTTGTATTAGATATCTTCTATTACTTAGTTTACGTTTCCTAGTTGAATTAGATTGCTACTTTATATTTCTACATAAGCATATGTTTGCTTTCTATTTCTTGTATTGTTGCTACTTCGATCTATTCATCATTCATCTATGCAATATAGTTTTCTCCATATATCTATATTGTAGCAGTTCTTTCCATTCTCCATTGATCCTTTATCTCTAAAGATACGATAATTGGTTTATAATTTTTGCCTTGCACTTTTTCACTAAGTTTTTGTTTAAATTTTGAGCATTTCATATTTTCGCCTATTCAAATTCATAAATGTTTTAATATTGTTGGTTTAAAATGTTAGTGTTGTTGTACATGTTTACATCGAACCAACAAATACCACCGAACTTTTTCATTCTCATTAGCTTGAATTGATAGTTAAGTAATTTTTGTTAAGTGTTTATGTTCGTCTAACAAGTAACAAATCACACATTCTATTAATAAGAGATCCAACAAAAATTAAATGCAAAACTATGGTTTAATGTTGTTTCAAATGAATCAGGATTTGTTGAAAATCCGGCTATACAAGGGGATTCATCATTGGATGGATCAAATATTAGAACCATTTGGCAAAAATACACTATTACTTGAAGATTTGATATTATCAATTTTGTATTGCAGAGTACTAATTATAATAATTAAATAATTAGCTACATAAAAAAAAATCTTGGGAGAAAAGTATTCCTTTTTATTTTTCTTTTTAAAATCTGAAATAGTGGTTTTTCATAATTGCTTAGGTAAACTATTTTCTTAATTTTGCCTACAATGTTTTCTTAAATGAATAGTTATGAAAGATTCTTCATTAATACTTACTTGATCATATGATTTCTTTTATAGAACTGATGATGCCAAGGTACATTGATTATATCCTATTTTTGTGAACTTGGATTAGGTTGTCAGATATGGATACTTGCTCCAACAAGCACTCGAATGAAGTTGAGAAAAATGTTGAAATATGTAACTCAACATCTTCAGACTTTTGTGTTTTCCATCGACTTTTGCAGAGATCTTGATGATGTCCATGGGAATGTGGACGCTGATAATTTTCAGGTTGAACCAGGACCTAAAGGAACTAGTTTGGATTATGACTTTTGTGAAAATCTTGATGATGTATAGGGTAATGTATTTGAATGTTGATAATGTGCAGTGTGAATCGGAGCTTAAGGACTTTAGGTATAATTACTTTCGTGAATATTTTGATGATGTCCATGGGGATGTATCTGTTGATAACGTGCGGTGTTAATTGTGGTCAGGGCTTTAGGTCTGATTGTGACTTGTGCAAAATTTTGATATTGATGAAAGTATGAAGAGCTTTGCAGCAAAGTCTTCAGGCTCAGTTCCTGATTGTGAACCTAGTGTAAAGGTCTTTGTGAAGATAGTGATGTTATTGAAAGTGTGAAGAGTTTTAAAGCAGAATCATTAGGGTCGATTCTTGCGTATAAACCCAAGGGTGAAGATCTTTGTGTAGATAATGATGTCATAGCAAAAATTTGTGCTGACGAAGTAATGCGTTTTGAAGTTATATCTAATGGGATGGTTTTTGAGAATGAATATGTCGATAAAGACTCTTGTGTAGATATTAATGGTGTCGACAAAAATTTTATTGGTGAAAGTATGAATAACTCAACACTATAGTCTTCTTGTGTGGCATTTGAAGAAGACCAGAAAGATTATTTCGATGAATTAGTCGAGCAGTTGTTGAAAGACTTATCTAACTATATGTCATCAACTTGTGTCATTTTTGAAGCATGCCAGAAAGATTAGTCGAGCAAATATTAAAAGAGTTGTCGTCGTATATGAAATCAGGTTATTTCTTTGATGATAAAGATTATTGTGAACACATTTACTCAGTAAGGGAGAGTCTACCACATTGTCCCTGAATATGAATCTGATTGTGATGAAAATCGGCGTGGAAGGATTTATTGCGATGATAGCGATGGTAATAGTATGAATAGTTTTTCGTCAGTGACTTCAACTTTTGAGTATGAATCTTATGATGCAGAAGAATTCTTTCAAGCATATGGATTTTATAGACAAAGAGTCTGCAACTTATTTGTATGAATCTGACGATACAAATGGTTCTTTATTTTTTTTGGGTCTTTTAGAAGAAGGGTCTTCAACTTATGAGTATGCATCTTACTTTACAAAAGATTCGTTCAAAAGTTTGAATTATGTAGACGAAGAGTCATCAGCTTCTTAATATGAATCAGATGATACTAAAGAGTCTTACGAACATGTTGACCTTGTCCATTTACGCCTGATAAGTCAAATATTATTTGAGGCATATGCGGTGATGGGGTGTATTCTGGTAGAAGGGATTGGCTACGGAAAGACCTACGAAAGATCACTATTCGCCCAAGGAGGATTACTCTCAACGAAGATCAACTGTGGCCCCGTTTGAAAGGTAATCCGCGGGCAATGATATTTCCCGCGGAACACTATTCATCCGAGGGGAATTCCTCTACCCAACTTGGTTGTAATGAGATGGTGAAAGTACTGTCAGCGGGCGACCCTCGTTCCTTTCGGATCACTATTCACCCGAGGAAAACTATCCTCCGCTGATTAGTCATCTTGTGATCGTTGAAGATCCATCCGATGGGAATGTGCTAGGGTCCCTGATGTGTTAAATTAGAGTTTTATATTTATTTATTTTTATGCCAGAGTTAAATTCATTACTAAGTAAAACTATAGTATAGTGGAAATACTCAGAGGTCAACATGTTATTTTGGCTTACATAATTTAGTAAACAAAATTATATATAATAAGAAAGCAGTAAAGTTTGTTCCTCGACGGCGAGTTGTTTTGAGATGTTTGTGGTGAAAGAGAGTTGTAGAGAATGATAAAGAAGATAGACAAAGAAGAGAAATATTAAATATGAAGCACTAAACGACGGATAATTCCGTCAGGCTCCGATTCGTCGCTAGACCGTCTAGCGACGGATGAGATGCCCATTGTAGAAACGGGCGTCGTTAAGTGGCTAATGACGGATAAAACATTATTTGTCGTTAGCTTTTGTTGACCAGCTAATGACGGATAAACTCTATCCGTCGTGATGTTTTATCAGTGTCTAAAATGTAACGACGGATAATTTCATCCGTCGTTATATAACGACGTATAATTCATTCCATCGTTAAGATTAGCGATGGACACTATTCGTCGTTATTATTTAGTGATTTGTTGCTATTTAACGACGAATTATATCCGTCGTTAAATTCCGTCACTATATAACTGCATTCTCATAGTGAAGATAAGTTATGCAATTGGAGAATCTATAGGGTGGTGATTTCAACAAGATGATTAGTATGAGAATTTGCGATTCACATGAGTTAATCACACGAGTGTATGAAAAGTGTCTCACTCACTTCACTCAAGGATAAATAGTATTAGTGGAGTCGTCAACTCCATTAAACTATGACAGACAGATTAATCCGGCTAAATATAATTTATTTGCAACAAACTGTCGTAAAAACTCATGGACGAAAATATATGGTTTAACAGCTCGAGTTATACAACTGGTGATTTTGTAAGAGTATCAAATAAACATAGGCAGATTAATTGTTAACCCTAATAACATGGTGATTAATCCTGATGCATATCGAATCGCAAAAACCTTAGCTAATCGTACTTGTATTCATCACCACGCCATACAGGGGCGGAGCCAGAATTAATAATCGACTAGGGCAATTATATATTCAATAAATATATTACTGAAAAGATAAAAAATTTAGTTATATATATATTTGTACATTGCAAGAAAGAAAAATAGTATTTCACGTTGAAATGGGTAGTGCGAAATGTCTAATTATCGAGAGAGGTACACTAATTTTTTTTAATAGAGGAAGGTTAGGGCAAGTGCCCTACCTAACTACTACACAGCTCCGCCCAGACCCCATAGTGGGGTGTTTAGCTACTCATAGTCATGGAAAAGAGAGCTAAGCACATATTCTCAAGATAAAGTTGAATTAGAAACAATGTACCGATGGTTGTTACTCCCAGGTAACTGATAGGATCCAACTGTAGAGCTTGCTAGAATCCTAATCCCAATTGGCACAAAATAATCTTCAATATAAAATATAACCAATACCAGGGTCAAGCAACCTTTGTCTTTTAATCTCCGTCGCTCTCTAAGTGTTGAAAGAGGTGGTATGAACGTTGTGTTTACAATTGAAAACTAAGGTCCTATTATATAGAGAATAAAATAGTAGAACCTAACTAGGAGAGCACTGTTTGAATTTGGCAATCAACGAAGTAGAAGTCGATCAGGGCTGGGACGCCAATTCGAGTAGTAGTGGGAGAGTGGTGACGCGACGCGTTAAAAAACAACCGTTCACGTCGCTACGTGTGTTATGCCCGTCGCGACGCGGTAGCACCAGTTTCGCCCTACTTTGTCATTTTCGCTCCTTTTGCTCGATTTCGCTCATTCTAACGTCATTTCTTGGTATTTCGACTCCATCACTCCACTTCTAGCAACCATTCAAATCAATTGGATCTTCCAAGTGTGCATAACATACATTCTTTTTGCTATCAATTGGAGCGTTTTCACCAAATACCTGTAAAATCCAAAATAGAACGAAACGAGTAAAATGGTTCTACTTTATTATAAAAACTAAGACTTAAGAACAATAAAAGATGGCTAAAATAACTAGATTTGATGGTCTAAAATCCACTCTTCAGTCCCCCAACATGTGTCATGATCCTATAAGGGGGACAAGATCCATTAATTAAGGGAGACTTGTCCCCTCCCAAATTCTATAAATACAAGGACTATCTTCCTCATTTATGGGAAGCTTTTCATTATTCTCCAATCCCCAGCTCCCGAGCTCCGACGGAAACAACCTTCGAGCCTCCAGTTAAGTCTACCCACCGGCTTGTCCAAGGCAAGCCGGGAGTAAAGGGCTAACCCTTTCCGTTTTGTTACGTAGGGACCTCCATGAGGGGAAACCGTCTGCTGGGAACTCACCCGAGGGGACTCATACGAGGGAAACTTGAAGACGATATGACATCAAACATAGCACATCACCTTACGAAGAGAACTCATCCGAGGGCAACCTTTGCCCATGGAACTCATTTGAGGGCAACCTTACTTTACAAGGACAACTCACCTGAGAGGAAGTTCACGCAAGGATCCATCATCTAGATACAAACTTAACATATTAATCTTATCATATTGTGAGGGTAGCTGACAAGAGGACCACATCATTACACTAATTACGTAGGGATTTACTTGGTGCCAAAAATACACCGCATCACACATGGCATGATAAGTGGGACCGATGCAGCACCACGTGATCAAACTGGCGAACCGTACCTTCGGACCTCGAGGCTCAGAGTCAGAACCATGGGTTGTTAGCATCATCATCTAAGGCAGAATGGACGTTGAACCTTGAAGAGATGATCCAACCTCGAGGGAAAACACTCTAGCCCCGAGAAGGAGAATATTGAGTAAGACACCCTCGAATAAGATATAGTAGTGTTAGGTCATCTATAAATAGCACAAGTTATATCATTAAATGCCAAGGATAGTGATTCACACTATATTTATTACATTCTAGCTATCAATTATCATCACATACGATATTTGTACTCAACACTCTCAATAATTACATTAAGATTCTCGTGGACGTAGGCACATTGGGCCGAACCACGTAAATACTTGTGTCATTGTTGAGTTTGTGCCCTTTTGAGTATTATCATTACATTATCTTATCACGTCATCTTACTATTATATTGTCGATATACTTATTGTATCATCATTTGACTCCGTATGTGGGAATCGAAACAAAAAGTCATGGTGGCCTCAAAGGTGTCCTAGACTAGGAGGCAACAGGAGGAGATTCCCGATGAATCAAGTGGAGATAGGGCCCGTTCGGACATCATCTAGGGGAGGAAGTACTCATGGAGAGCGATGATGAATCTTCCACGCGAGTGGAGGGGTTTGCGAAGCGCGGGAAGAATGTGCAACAACCCTTCCGGCCACAACAGTCGGAACGATAAGGATGCAAACTACAACGAATGGCCCAATGGCCATAATGCCTACTATGGGGAGCAGTTTGAGTTCTTTGTTAGTTTTCTCAGGGACAAGATTGTTCCCCAATTGGATCTTAATACCCCACATCAGCCCTCAAATTCGTGTCTAAGCAATATGAGGACATAACCCTAATCTGCAGCAGTCGCAGCGACCTTTGTCGAAGCTACAAAGCAAAGTTTGGATGCAGAGGGGTACAAAGTAGCCCCAAGATCTACCTGGCCTGCACCCCAAAATAGGGAGGATGGGCAGGAAGCGCTCAACATAGAAGATTGATACGAGTCGCAAGCCGGAGGAGAGAGAGAATATGGAACGCGCCCGGGGATATGAGGGTTATTGGGGAAGTAGGGATGACTGCAGTCACTACAAGAATCTGCCCATTTAGAAACGTCAATTTTAGTCTCTAAACCTTAAAAATCCGTTTTTAAAAACACAGAAATCGAATTTTAGAACGATGAATTGATAGACGAGATAGAGAGCTCGACCTGGTAGGAAAAACATATGCAAACGCGCTAGGGGTCGACAGTGTGAAAGTAGGGTCACGAGGTGGAGAAATTGAGCAGCTCGGAACTCGAGGACATGATTGTCTGAGAGCCACATGTAAAATATCGAGCGGTCAGGATGGAACATGAAAAACTAGCGAAAATGCTTCGAGCTAGAGATACCAAGTCCAAGTCCAATATGTGGAAGATTGAGGGCTAGCCTGGGGTCCGTCCCAGAACAAATTAATTTTTCAAAATTAATACTGATAGGTCAGAGAGAAAGAAAGAGACGGAACGGAACGGAACAGAACAACGCCTCCTCCGACTTCTTATTTCTTCCGAATTCCCATCGGCTGCCTCCGACCTCCTCATACGCTTTGCTCGATCTCGACTGCTCCGGCCTCCCTACTCCACGGCTCCACCTCCATTCGACTAGCTGCTGGCTGCTGCAACTCCAACGATTCCAGCAAAAATTGCTACCAATTGAAAATCGAAATTGATCGATCGGTTCATCTCTGCAAACTGCCGAATCCAATTGATCATCTCTTCCAACAATCCTTCAATTGATCAGCAGAAATTCGAAACCACGAATCACCATTTCTGGATTTCGTCCAGCTCAAGAAAGATTCGTCAACTACTAGTAACTCGTTCTCATTTCACATTTGCCTGTCTCGTTACTGAAACGTATTCTTGCATATAGCTTGTGGATTTGTTCTCAATGAATTGCATAAATCCTCTCTACAATATAGCTGCCATTTTGCCCTTTAGAATTATTACGAATACAAAAACTTGCGAGAGTCATGGTCCTGCATTATTGTGGATTTTTGTGTGTTTCGTGTATTTTCGCAAATTGTATATTATTGCAAAATAATTGTACAACAATTTCTTTTTTGTGAAGTTGCGAAAATATAAAAATGTACAATTAGTATGCATTACTAATGCAGTACTCTCACAATACTCTTACAAAACTTGGACTCTCATAGTTTCTCTATTACAAATTCCGTATAATTACGCTTACACACCAATAATGTAACCCTGGTTCATTGGTGGTGAAACAGTACAAGTAGCTTGTCACATTTTGTATATCTGTTCTTCAGGATTCTTACGGATGCTTGTCACATTTTCTATCTCTTCACATATAGCTACCGTTTTGCTTCAGATGCATTTACAATTATTACGAGAATTCCGTATAATTACGCACTAATAGTAGGTCATGAATCGTGTAACCCTGCTTCATTGGTGGTGGTGAAACTGTACAAGTAGCTATGTTTAAATTTATATCGGTTCTTCAGGAGTATAATTAGGGATGCTTGTCACATTTTGTATAACATCCTTCAGGTTTTTATATTTGTATAACATTTACAAATATTACGAGAATTCAGTATAATTACACACTGCTAGTAGTTCACGAATCATGTAACCCTGATTTAAATTTATAGGTGGTGAAACTGTACAAGTAGCTAAGTTTAAATTTATAATTGTTCTTCAGGAGTATAATTACGGATGCTTGTCACATTTTGTATAACATTCTTCAGGTTTTTATATTTGTTTATGTGTTTGAAGTAATGTGTAAATTTTTTTGTCTATTGGAGCTACTATAACTCAACTGTGTTCAGCAGGTCAGATGAGAGGGATAGGGGGCTGGCGTTTTGCTACAAGGCATCTCAAATGCAGTTCAACATCACATTGTGTCACGGAGGTGCCAAATGGGTTTATGTATGTTGATAAGAGGTTACTGTATTCTTTGCAGAGACGAGGACAATACCGTTTGGAGAGAAATGCATCTGGCGGGTTTATGGAGAGTGTTCTGGGTTGTAAAAGTTACGGGAGTATGCAAAATGATCCAAACTTGGGCCGAGATTTTTTTGTACGACTTTGGGTTGCTGACAGAAAGAAATTGAAGGCTGATGCCAAAAGAAATATTAAACTTACATCCGATGATGGTCAAAGTGTTATTCAACTTCCTCTACAAAGATTGTTTTCACGTACATCTGGCTTAAACGACAACATGAAGTCACACCTGAGACAGCCACCAACAAGTCAGTCGGTCACTGGTATATTATCTTTGGAAGAGGTGATTATCATTGTTGTTTTTGTTGTATAGCAGTAGTACTGATTATTTTTCTCAAAATGCATATCACATGCCAACTAAGATCTGATGAGTTTTTGCCTACTCATATAGACACTTTTGATGTTACGAAGGGTAGGATTTTGAAGTCAATAAAAACACATTGAAACTTATAGGCATTTTATAAAGTTTTTTTCTCTATGTTTTCAGTCCATGGTTGCACCTCTTCTTGCAAGATCCAATCTGCTGATCACTAGGGATATAGAATGGGCCAACTTGGTTCTTGGTTTCGAGCAGGTAAACCATAGCTCAGTAAACATATATGCAAATTTTCATGTATAGCTTATCAGCAATTAACAACTTAGAAGTCCAGCATTGTTTTTATCTGTCTTTACAATCTTCTCTTTTGGAATTGCAGGAAAATCGATATGCCATGGTCGATGCTTGCTATCCACAATCAGTATGATATTGTTCTGCCTTTTTGCTCTTCCGTTTTAATATTAGTGTGAATTTATCTTGATAGAATCTCTACATTATACGGTTTCTAATATACTTGACATGCTGTCAGCCTGTAGGTTTTATTCGTGAACAAAGCAATTGGATTGCTCGACAGGTATAAACTTGATGCTTTAAATGATATGTTTCATGCTTCATGCAATATGTTTCGTGCTTTAGACTCTGGTATAGTATTAAAAAATTGCAAACATACCCCTTGTTTGATCTAATTTCAAATGACATACTTTCAACTTCATCAAAGGTTTAACCTCCCAAAAATAAAAATAAAAAAATAAAAAAAATTTCAACCCAATCCTGACCAATGTTCATCATCAAAGAGCTCCGCAGGGGCTAGATTTCCATGGGCATGGATAAAATCAGAATGGCAGTGAGCTTCCATTGCAGCAGGATGTAGCTTTACTGAAGTTATTCATTTTTATTTAAAATGTTCGGTGTTTTGTATGTTTGTTCGAGTCTTTTTATAACATATGGTCTCATGCCACATGAATTCTTTTTATTCTAATGGTTGTCACTTTTATGTTATTGACTTTGTGTTTTTTTGTTATATTAGTTGTCATTTTGATCTGATTGGTTTGAGTGTATTATCAGTGTGTCGGCGTAGTCACTTTTTATTTTATCGAGTGTTCTTTTATCATTACTGTGCACGTGGGCCTGCTGGTGGTACTTCGGAAGACGTGGCAGTGGACCTAGTCCAGAGCCATTGGAATTCATTTGCGTGGCCACTGATTGCGAACCTAGTCCATCGTTAGTTTGTACTTATTCTTGTTTCTTGATTTGCGTGTAGAGTGTCTAGATCACTCATAAGTAGTGGTTCTCCTGGATCAATTATATGGATTTTCCATAATATTGATAGTTTTCTCCTGGGGTTGTAATTTGTAAATACTGGGGGTTTTCCCCTGTACTTGTAAATTGTACAATGAATTTTTTTAATTTTAAAGATATATATTCATAATTTTTTTAATTATTTTATAATTATAATACACAATTTATACCGAAAATTAACGTGGACGCGACACGTGTTGCGTATTTGAATTTGTAATACCAAAATACGAGTCAAATATGAATTTGGACGAAAATCCCGATTCCGACGGCCACATCATCAATTTGATCGTAAAATCAATTGAATTTTCTCAATTGAATGGGTGATTGCAGTAGTATGTCCAAATTGATCACTCTTACTTTAATATACTTAAAATGATAATGTCTCACTGTTTAAAATAAAATTCTTCCTATTGTTATACATTAAATTAAGTATGCTCTTGCGCTTTCGATGCTCCTACAGTTTGATACTTGAGCTGAATATGCATAATGTAACTACTATAACTGAATGCGGACCATATATGCACGACGCCACATGAAAGTTTCGGCATTTAAGGACCACCTATCGCATACAATGAAACTATTGGCGGGGAATTCCTTGATTAGCATACCACATATTTATATATTCCTTCGTCCATCTTCTCGTATGATTAAATATAAATTTTTAGATGAAAAATAAATAAAGTAGAAAAAACTGTGATAAGATAGAAAAAAAAATAACAAATAATAATTAAAATGAGAGAGATAGTGTCAGGGGCGAAGCCACCCATGGCTTGACCCGTACTCGTACTCGGTTGGTTTCGGCAAAATTTCCCTTTTATATATGTCAGAATTTGTATATTTTATTTGATATATAAGTCTCTTGGAATGTCATCTATCATAAAAATTATAAAAATAAACCTTTAAAATAAAACGTATATATATAAATACATAAGAAAATGAAGTAGTTTTAACCATGAAATGTGTAATTTTTGTGTACAATTGATATTGATTATCATTTATTAAGTGTGTTGTAGTTTTTTTTTATAATGTGTCAAGTTTTATAGTACCTTTCAAATATTAAAATATACTTAAAGTTTTTTTTTTTTGGAGTATTAGTGTTCTGAAATTAAAAGAGTAAATTATTATTATTTTAATAATTCAATATCGAGATTGAGCACGAATTGAAAAAAAATTCTAACTTCGTTTCTGAATAGTGTATTAAGTATGTAAGAAATATTTTTTTATTTAATAGATGAAAACACTTTAAAGAGTAAAATGAAATGTGAGATGATAAAGCTGAAACGGGAGTACATGGGAGCATGTCATTACAATTTACAAGTGCCATTTGATTACATAACACTATAATTACTCACCCCCTTTTTACTTATATGTTATTTCATTCATTTCTTGATAATTTAAATGTGTAAGTTTAAATTTCAACTTCGAAGTATAAGAATTTTATTACTAGGGTAATTTAGGCGATGCTTCCACGTAGAATGACTTCACGTGAGCTCACAAAGACACAACCTTTGATTTCAGTGCGAAATAATATTTTGGGCAGCTACTGACATTTTTTCAACTTAGTATGCTCTTTTGCAGTTTTCTAGTGTCCTTTTCCCACTCACAAACCATGAAGTATATGTATTCAATTGCTTAAAATCCATAGAACTTTCACGTATTTCAGTTGCCGTTGACACTTGTTTATTCTAGGGCTATTTTTAATTGACGACACATACTTAATTTACGCCTCTACTGCATAACTTATTCGGGTGGAAATTTTGACCAAACTAACTAGAATGACACCAAACTTTGCCAACCTAAATGCCATATGTTCTCTGTTGCGCCAATCTACGACTCCAATGAAACAACAAACGTCCGAGTTTGTCTAAGTTCAAATGCTCTTCTTTATGCACTGAGATCAGATAGAAAGAAGTATAGAAATTCATATACTCTTTCATCTTAAATATCTTCCAAGATGTTCTTTAATAGATGCTAAAGACGTAACTCTTGATACACCTCTATTGTAATGGTATTTCATATTCTATTAGACTTTGCCATGAGTGATATGTATCATAATTGTCCAACAAAACGGTGCAACGCCAACGCGAATCTCCCTAAAACATCACACCCTTCCCTTATGTACGGGAGGAATACTTTCTAACGATATTCGCTACGTATATAAGAATAATTCGGCCAGATTACTTGCGTACTCTATTTTAGGGTTGGTTATTCCGATGCAGTCTTTGTCCAATATCCACACAACTTAAAATGTCAAATTCAAGCAAAATCAAGTTCATAGTAGATTACAGTTAAGTTTGGCTCTGCAAAACAGAGGAAGATGCATACAACCAACATCCATAGGATGCAAAAAGAGTAATCTGTAACACAATCTACAAAAGTAGTAGATCAAAATTGCAGAAGGAGACCGGGGAAATAGACTGTCTAAATCTATTACAATCCCTCTGGTACTCCAAAAAAACTACACTTCCATGTAGTATTGCCACATATTTACACATTTCACACTTGCTTCTCCAAGTCTTCCGAACTTATGAACGTTCCGTGGAACCCGTAAGGCACCCTAGACGGCAACTTAACCGTTGCCTCCACCTCCAAGGTCATCGCATTCACAATCTTTAACTCCGATTTCCACGTCTTCTCATCGTGAACAAATGCCATTATATACCCATCATCTTCATTTTCGCAATCTGCATCACTTGGCACAAAAAACGGCTCTCCGCCGTACCTACAATTCCCGTAAATAAACTTCTCGACTTTCCCTGTTTGAAGATCGACCTTTGCGAATCCTGAAACTTTAGGCCATGGTTCAGCAATCGCAAGGTAGGCGTACCTGGTCTTCCTCCCCAACCGGTTCCGGTTCACCATCCCGGCTTCCAAGTTAATTTGGTCTGAAGACTCGATTATTGCACGCCTGATCGACTGGCCTGTCTTCAAATTAAGCCGAATTTCTGACAAAACACTCTTCAAATTGTCTTCGCATTCGTTAAAAATTGAATCAGGCGGAGTCATACACGAACCGATCACAACAACCTCGTTCGTCTCTGGTTCCTCCCACGCGTTCCATAAATGAAAACAGAACGTTTCCGGACACTCAATCCACACAATTCCATCAGCATTCGTTGCGTTTTTCGCTAAAATACCGAACCTTGATTTCTTCTCCTTATCAAAAATCACAGGCGAACCACCCTTAATCATTTCCTGGAGCTTAAACACCATCTGCTGATCAGGTATGACAACGAAATTCTCCGTGATGGCGAAATCGTGCATCATAGTCGGAACATCTACCGGAATTTCAACATCATGTGACTTTTCACCATCCTGATCAACTTTAAAATACTTCAAGTACGGTTTCTGGACCACGTCGTAGCTCAACGCGAACAGCTCCTTCGAAACAGGGTCGATTTTCGGGTGAGCAATCATCGTATTCATCAATTTCCCATCGAAATCGAATCTCCCAACCGTCTCCAAATCGCCAGTTTTCGTAAGTCTCACCTGGTAAGGCAAATCATCTTCCGACATTGCCAACATTTTGTTGTTAAAGTACACCAGACCCGCATTTGCCACTCCGGATCCTTGACTATGATCCAACAACCCGCATAACCCGCGCGCATAGAATAACAATAACCGGGCCACACCCGAATGCCCATGGAGCTCTCCGATTGCCTTCGGAAAAACGGGCCTGCCCAATTCGCGCTCTTGTATTAAACGCTGGGTTTCCGTGAACCGGCAAGCGTAGCTTGCATTTTGACCGTTAAAACTAACGGCGTGGATCATTCCGTCTCCGTCGAACAAGTGATGCCCGGCTACCGGCTCGTGTAATGGGTTAGCTCCGTTACGGACATAAACACCGTTAATGCAACTTGGTATTGTACCTGTTACTTCGAGGTTGTGTTGAACCGGGTGTTCGGGTACGGGTGCGTAGTTACCCGATATTTGGACACTCGGGTCCGTGGTTTTCGGGAGTGGGTGTTTGAGCTCGCGTGATACTAACGCGCTTTCAACTGCGTTGAGCGTTTTCGCGGCAGCTTGCTGTAGGAGGTTCCATTTGGATTGGGCTGGAGCGGTGTCGTTCTGGATAGCGGTTTGATTTGGGAATGTTAGAAGAGCAGATTGGATTTTTAGGCCTTTGTCACTATTTCTTGTGGGCTTTCTCATGGAGATTGATGAGGGGAAGAAGTCTGAGTTTTGTGAGAATGGTTTTGAGGATTGGGCTGAGGCCCATGAAGTTGAAGGTGCGTGTGCTTGTAATGCAGAAGGCATTTTGATGAAGTATTGTTTTGTTGTTGTTGTTTCTGAATCCCAGTTTCAGGGTGTTGAAATGGGATTTGGAATGATCAGGTGGAAGCAGATGGAGTTTGTTTGGAAGAGGAGTGTGTGTTTTTGGGGGGAGAGAGGTGGGGGCTATGGGATTTAAATAGAACATTGGAAATGGGAGTGTTTGGCATTTGGTAAATTGCATTACTACCCTTAGAGCATGTATTTCTTGTGTCGGGTCCTTTTATATTTCATAAATTATGTTTATACTTTATACTATAAATGTTAACGGTGAATAGTATGATAAGTCGAAAAATCCGTCCACTAATATGACGTGGAGATAATGATTGCAAGAGGCATACAAGCATGATCAATACTAATGCTGTAGGATTAATCTTAAAAGCATGTAAATTATGTAATTGTGTAACTATTGTAAATCATCGAACCTTTTACTATGTAGAATTTTAACATGATGGTTTTCCATAAACTACCTAAAGTTAATAAGATGAGGAAAAATAGAACGAAGTTAAAAATTTTAATACAAACAACAACTATACAAAAATATATATACCATACTAAGTTCATGTACTTGGTGACTTTCATGCACTCATTTCTGGTGCGATTGCTTTTATACGATACCATTTGATGATTGCCAAAAGATATTTGTGCCAAACTTACCTTACCATAAGGGCATTTGTGCAAGGAACATATAGTATTGGGATGTTTGTATAAATAACAAAAGAATTGCGATAGTCTAGCTCTAGCATCTAGCATGATATAGATAGTCCACCTAAGTGATGTAGGAGAAGACCACGTGGTGGATTGATATGACATAATGTAATTGTGCATGTAGACTAGTTAGTGTATACTCCTCTATACACTATTCAAGTTTCAAGTATTGGCAACTTTTCTGGATTACCAACCAATTAGAGGCCCATAGCATACTTTAACGCGCATTTAGCTCAAGCTTAAATAGATAAATAAACATAACCACACTTCTTGGACGTGCCGCGTCCGTTTTCACCTTTTGACCTTCTTGCATAGGCCGACAAATTAGTCAATCTCAACGCCAACCTGTACAAGTTCCAAACACACAAGCTAATACTTTAAAAGACAACATATGAATGCACTGCGGAGTGTAATATACAAGTTAGGCGTGAAAATGTAGCCTGGCACGGATCTAAGAAAATCATTCACTCTGGACTAATTCAAAATAAATTATAATATATATGCAAGAATTAAATGAAAAGAAATTTATGTTGTTTACTAATACGTAAATTTTAAATTATAAATAAACTTTTCATTTAAGAAAATAATAAAAAATCACACATGGAAATATATTTCAAGAAAATAAGAAAACTGAGATGACCAAAAAATATTAAGAGAAACAATAATGAGGTGCATGTAATGAGATATATTATTTGTTCCTGGACACACTCCAACAAGTAAAAATAGTGATATACAATGAAAATATACAATGAAAATTGAAGGAAAAGAACTCAAAATTAAGGGGGGAAAGCAATATACAAGAGTGCGTTCCTAGAGAGTCTTTAATATATTGAGAGTCTATGAGAGTCCTACACAAGCATATAAACATATACAACTTTTAGATAATCTTGACTTCTGAAGAAATTTGCGGGTTGAATATCTGGATCCACACGAAACCGGGTCATATAAAAACACAGAATTAGGTCAAAACTCTCATTTTTCTTCAACCCTTTTTCTTCTCTCAGCTTCTTTCTTCTCTCTCAGCTCGATTTTCTTCTCTTCTAGCATTGATTGTCGCTGATTTATTCTCTTTCACCATTGATTGTCGTCGATTTCTTCATCTATATCAAGCTGAAAATCATTGATTGCCGACGATTTCTTCTCTCAGCTTCATAGATCGACGTTCATGTAAGTAAAAAATATTGGATTATATCGTTTTGGTTAAATTTCAAACAATAATCATGATTTTTTTTATGTTTTAGAATCTATGATGGATGAAATCGTTGAAGAAAACCTACTGTCTAATCAGAACGAGCAACGTTTATCTATTGTTGTTGAAGATTTGCCAATGATTGTTCAAAAAGGTATCTTATTAATTTCTATAACGTAATTCTATAGTTTTGAAGACGAAATTGTGTATGTTAGATGTGAAATAGCTAGTATAGATTGTGGACATGCTCATGTGTGTGTCGACCGATCACCATGCTAGTGTAAAGGATATTCCTATGAAGTCACTTATTGTTGTATATTTTTAGTGTATTTTTTAAGTGCGACTGCATGTTTCTAGCTGAAATTGAAATTGTGTATGTTAGATGTGAAGTAGCTAGTGCAAATTGTGAACATGCGCATGTGTGTGTCGACCGATCACCATTCTAGTATTAAGGATGTTACTATGAAGCCACCAATTGTTGTATATTTTTTGTGTATTTTTTGAGTGTAACTGCATGTTTCTATGCTGAAATAGTATATGTTAGATGTGAAGTAGCTAGTACAGATTGTGGACATGCTCATGTGTGTATCGATCGATCACCATGCTAGTGTGAAGGAAGTTTTTATGAAGCCACTGATTGTTGTATCTTTTTAGTGTATTTTTGTAGTGTAGTTGCATGTTTCTGTGTTGAATTTGTGTATGTGAGATATGTAGTAGTTAGTACAGATTGTGGACATGCTCATGTGTGTGTCGATCGATCACCATGCTAGTGTATATGAAGTTTCTATGAAGCCACTGATTGTTGTATCTTTTTAGTGTATTTTTGTAGTGTAGCTGCATATTAGTGATGTATAACTGTGCATTTTTCAGGTGATATTGTACCTGAAATTGTTGACGAAGAATTACTACAATCATTTGAAGGAAAATCAGCAGAAAAATATGAAGAAGTATTTGAGCAATATAGAAGACAGGCTGCTATACTAGGTTTTAGTGTGAAGCTCTCAACAACAAAGAGTTATAAAGATGATGAAAAAGTGAGGGAAAAATATTTCAGATGCTCTGCTGAAGGACGTACATATACCACAAAAAAATCATTGGAAAACACCTTCCCCACACATTCCATGAACTGCAGATAATAAGAAAAAAAAGAAATACAAGGAGAGTACATGTCACTCGGTCAAAATGTGAGGATGTCATGAGGTTGACGCATAGAAGAGAGACGAACCTTTATACGGTTGACTGGCACCACATGAATCACACGCATCCATACACTAGACTTGAGTGGCAACATCTTCATAGGGTGGGTAGAAGGATTGACATGCCTCACACTATACTTGAGTGGCAACATCTTCATAGGGTGGATAGAAGGATTGACATGCCTCACACTAGACTTGAGTGGCAACATCTTCATAGGGTGGATAGAAGGATTGACAAGCACGAGGCAGATGTCATCGAAGCCAAGGAGAAGTCTGACATGAAACCTACAGTTTCATATAGATACTTGACCACAAATGTTTGGGCAGGAAAAATGTTGGCCACATAAAAAGAGACCACTTGAACCATATAAATAGGTTCAGAAATCATGAGACTGGTGGTGCCGATGCCCAAAATGTAGTGAACATGCCACATCAAAAGCAGCAAAAAGACCCAAACTTCTTCTATGAAATTCTCTTAGACGAAGCAAAAAGACCCAAACTTCTTCTATGAAATTCTCTTGGACGAAGAAAGCAAGTTGTAAATGCATATTAGTGTAAGTAGAGTTGTATATTAATGCATGATAATTGCATATAATTAACGTGTAATTGTATATTTCAGGTTATGTGGAATGTTCTGGGTTGATTCGATGATCGCATATAATTGATAATTACATATAATTAACGTGTAAATTATGAAGGAAGATTACAAGATCCAGTCGAATAGGCGCCAAAATCCGACATTGCAATCACTTCACAACTAGAAAAAAAAGTGAAAAAACGTCTCAAATTGGTATACGAACACAATGAGAAGTATAAACACAACAAAAATGAAACAAAAACACGAGGAAAACCTGTAAAACGAAAGTGGATGTGCAGAAACTAGGGTTTCAAACTCAGATCGGAGAAAAATCGCCTGCAACTGCCGTGAGGAGATGTAGAGACGGGAAATGAAGAAAATTGGGGGAAAAAACTGAAATAAGAGATATTTATAAGATCAATTAATTAACCCATGTGTTGACCCGACTCGGAACCCAAATCCGAAAAACTGAAATAAGAGATATTTATAAGAAGTATTCACATTGTTGTATATAATTGTCAAAATGTGGAATACATACATGAACTCTCTCAAAGAGATGGACTTTTATAAGTTTTTATAAATATACAATGTCTATGGAAGGAGAAGAACTCAAAATTAAGGAAAAAAAGAAAAATGAGTATAAGAATGATGCATACGGTAGGAACTAAGAATTATCTAAATTCTAATGGAGAATCAAGTTTATATTACCATTAGGCCACGAGGCCACCATTAACTATTTGTGTTCATATAAGTAGAACTTTGATATTTTTAAAAAATTAAATTAAATTTTCTTTCGGGTTTTTGGACGGACCCGGGCTATAGCTTGGGCTAGTCAGGCCCTGGGTTCGCCCATGTATGTAGCTGATAACTAAACTAGCGAGTAGTAACAAATAATATATAACATGTAAAACGATGTAAACACGTTATGCGCTGGTGATAGAATATTAAAATTGAAATTTTTATAATTGTGAAAACAAGTAATTTTCATATTCATTAGATTAGAGCATATCTGGAAGCTCTGTAGTTAGTGACTTAGTGGTGAGTCCATGCACAACGATGCACATTGTCTCTGATTTATTGTAGCTTAGTGGAGTGTTTTATAATGGTAACTTCCATACAGTTCCACTTGATCAATAAACCAAATGTGGATGCTTATCATTATCACTATTTTGTTTCTTTCCTAAATATTAAAGCAAGTATTAACTGCCAAACTAGTGCTGATTTTTTATAAAAGTTCTTAACTAAACCTCTTTATTTGTCGTTTTATGAGTTGAATTTTGTAAATTATCGTATCATAATTGGTTAAGGCAAAGTTGAAAAATCAAGTGGATAATTATTAGAAGCATGACACACGCTAAAGTGTTTAGTGTCCGAAAGAAACCCTTCAAACCATTACCAGTTCTCTTTTCTGAATTGGTAGGATTCTAGTATAGATTAAACAGACAGATTAATGGAAGTGCATATGATTAGGCAAGTGTATATCGGTTTACTAAATGATGTAGTTAATAACATGTCACTTGATGATTGATTATCAGAAAATTATGTCTATATCACTAAATATGTTGTGTTTTCTTTAATATAAAATCAATTCAGTTTAGTTTAATTAGACTTAATTATAATTTATATTTTATTTTAGTTCAGTCCATTTTAATAAATTTCAATTAAAGATAACACATCTTTAATCAATTTAGTTTTATGGTGAATACCATGGAAGATTGGTAGCCAAGTACAAATAGAATAGGATAGTGATGTTACTTATGACCCAAGGGACGTATGAATGTATGATATTGGAAAAGATCTCTATCTTCTTGTGCATAACCAGCCAGGGACAGGAAGATGTTGAAAATATCTTGTGCACTATGGATAGTACATTGATATTCAAACAATTCATGTGGATGGTGGATGATTTCATTCCAGTTTAAAAGAACCATAATCTAATTTCGTTTATTTTATATCAATATCAATGTCGCTACTCTGTTTCAGAAACAGTACGTATTGCAGAAAGCTAAGCTACAACCTTTGTAATCTTGCAAATTAAAACATTTAAAAGTTTAAAGTTGTTGGAATGTGTGACAAAGCGGAAAAAGTGCGTTTATTGGGACGGTTCTTTCCTCTTTTTTCTCCTTCAATATTCTTCTTGGAGGATTTAGGAAATGTTAAACAATTTTATTGCAACTCTTTTTAAATAGCCAATTAATGTTTTCCAATAAAAATATCAAAACATTACTGGCTAAAACTGTTTGAAAGTGTTCGTCTAAGAACTAAAATTGAATTTCTATATTAATTTTTAACATTGTATGTAAACATTTACGCGGAGATAATGAGCATACACTATTCGTAACTAGCTAATTTTTATTTTGGATAAACAATTAAATTTTAATATGCAATAACATCCAAATGACATAAATATTCACTATAAACTAATTAATTCATCAGATTTTTCTAATGGCGCGTTAAAGGGCTCAAACCCCACCTAATACATTATTCTCAAAACTTGGTTGAATAAGAACAAGGAAACAAAAAGCTGGAAGATTTAGTTGGCACAAGTTACAAATGAGATCGATTGAGAGAATATTTGGAGACATTATTCAAATGACATGCACATGCTTACCAACAGTTAATCACTAATTTTTTTTGTATGAACTTGATAACCACACATATACATGTGATTGCTAATCATCGAGAACTTGTTGTGGTTGAACAAGAGTTCGATTTGATCGATCATATGCCAAGAATCAATGTGTTAGGTTTATAGTTTTGGCACTTGGTCGACCAATGATTAGCTACTAGCATTAATCATTGAACAATGTGATTGTTATGATAAGATATGCACCATCTACTAACCCTCATTTTCAATGCAACACCATAATTATATATGGGAGATCTACTAATCTAAATTTAGCGGCCGAAACTTTTATCTAGCACCCTACATTTTCCATGGTCTTGAATGGAAATTAAAAATAGTTTGATTTTGCATAATTCGATCCGTCATGTCACCTCAATAGATCATTTCGTAAAAGTTGATTCAATTATAAGAGTTCGTTTGACCACAAGGTCATCTCATCGTATCTTTTGACTATCTTCTTTTCAAACTCAACTTTTCATTTATTTTAGTATGTATTTAACTCAACTTCTCAATTTTCAAAAAGAAAATATACCTCCTACTTTAATTAATATATATCATACTTTATTCATACTCATTCATACTTTATTTACTCATTTTTATTTTATTTACTATTACCTTAACTTTATTTATTTTACTTTAAATTTATATTCATATCATTGAAAAGTTAAGCCAGGAACGGAGTAAGTATAGACGTATGATCTAAACAAAATCATTACTAGAGCCCTAAATAGGTTGAATTTCCTCTTTAGTTAGTTAATGGGTTTCCCAACAAACACAAGAAACCTGGGAAGATTTAATATTGAACATAATAATAATTAGTTGGTATGATTGTGAGAATCTTTGGTGAGGCTTTGATTTGAGAAATTAACCCAAAACAGAACGGGACGCATATCATGTGGTTCACTTTGTATTATTTGTAGTCCATTAAGATGTACTTTGGTGTGTTTATTTATTTATTTCTGAACTGTGGTCCTTAATTATCTAGTGTCATGTTATTTAAGAACATGCAAATAATTAATGCCCATTAAATTTTCTTTATTGCAGGTTGGATAGTTGATTGAGCCAAATCTTTAGTGGTTAGCGTCGAATTAATCATATTCTTGAATGATATATATATAATTATATATATAGGTAAAGAGAAAAGTCATTTCCCCCCGTTCAATCGAACAATCTAGGGATAAAATGTTAGTTCATGTTCAGTTCATCTGAAAATTCACTAATTTCAGTTCAAATTAAAATAATTTAAGATGAGTTAAAATATATGCACTGAGATTTATAACTGATTTTGGCGTAAAATGGTTGTTGTAGTTGCCAGATGAGTCAAAATTCCAAGTTAAACCTGGATAGCATGTGTGTCATCGAATTTAATAATCGTACTTTGAAATTTAATAGCCGAAAGCATGTTAATTTAGTCGTTTTCCTTGGGTTTTAGCTAAGGATAAACGGATTTGATGAACTAAAAGTGCCTGAATTAAACATTTGTTTAGTATATCCGGCCACCATTAGTTAAAGATAAGGTGGATATCGATTTCCCTACAAATTTAGTTGACTGAAGTGCATGCTTGGATTAAAAGTCGTGGGTTGGGCTTATACCCAACCAGAGAGCATGAAAGATTTAAACTAATAATGTCAATTTCTTATATAGAGTTTAAAAAAAAAAAAAAGATGATTTTAATAAGATTTTTATAGTCATATATAGCTATGAATGAGTTCACTTCTCTTTGTAACGGCTAAAGTTCATTAGCTTGGTTTGTATGAGCATAGGGTAAGAGATCCTCCCATAGAATATTCAATCCAATCCAGACTGCATATCCTCGATTAGACCACTAACCTCTCTCTTTAAAATTCAATTATAGCTTAGTACGTTATTTTAAAAAAAAATGTTACAACTTACATCATTCAGTCATGAGTATTGGTTTGTCATGTTAAATAAGTCACACTATAAACTTAAATTGCAAGTATTGCCCCAGTTGCACTCGAAGTTCAATACCTCGTTAAAGTTTTTAATATAAATAAAATTATAATACTATATTAACTCATAAATCATGAAAGAATTAAAAAAATCCATCATTTCCTTAAAGTCATAACACCAAGGGACTATCATTTCCTTAAAGTCATAACACCAAGGGACTTCAACTAAGAGGCCCATGCATCATATTACGGAAAGACCCAGCAAAGGATCCAAGATCACCATAGCTAAATCGCGTGGGCCTTTACAAACCTTACTGGGCTCGTCAGTTAAGGATCCCATGAATTAGGTGGGCTAGTAGTCTTCAAAACGGGGATGTCGGCGTGTAATCCATAATTTATTATTTCTTTTTAATTCGAAGAATAATGATATAATGGGGGAAAATTACAATAGAAATCAATTGCACGATCTCCACCGTCCAAAAATTTCAATCAATCTAACTAATTACTTGGACCGTCCCTCGTTGTAAACAAATAAAAATACTCACTCTCACGGTATCATATGAATAGCGCGTGAATATCACCGCAAAGATATTATTTGGTTAACCTCATCAATTCGAGTTCGACACTGCTCCTTGCTTCCTTCGCCCGTCTGTTTAAATCGATTTTCTAGATTCACGTTTCTGCATCAACATGTTAATGGTGTTCGGTCTTGTCCCAGATTCTCAAATTTGTTCCCTTCTTTTCCTTCTGTCTAATTCACCTTCTTCTCTTTCACTCAGTTTTAAGGCTCGCTGGTGTTCATGACAGGATATTCGACTCGAAAGCAAGGTAGAAGCTTAACTAAATTCTTCCACATCCAACTAGCACTATTATAGACTTGGGCTTGTAAAACATTAGTGGATTGGAAGTACTTGAACTTA
>JAYMSP010002542.1:0-23683 GCA_036897095.1 Plantago elongata
GGCTCCAAGAGCATGGTATGACACTTTAGCCAAATACCTTCTGGAAAGTGGTTTTAAGAAAGGTGAAGTTGATAAAATTTTATTTACCTTAAATCATGATGGGAAACTTCTTTTAGTTCAAGTATATGCTGATGACATTATATTTGGATCTAAAGACAAGTATTTCATGAACTTGTCAGAATCTGGGCACTAGACTTATCTCATGGTTTAACAAGAAGCAAAACTCAATTGCTACTGCTACCACATATGTTGCATATATTGCTGCTGGTTGTTGGGCTACTCAAATTTTATGGATACAACAACAACTCACATAATATGGACGCAATGAAGAGCTATTGCGATTACTCAAAATCCAAAGTTCCATGACTAAGCACATTGATGTTAGACACCACTTCATCATAGACCATGCTGAGAAAGACAATATAGAGATTCTAAAAGTTGGTACTGAAGATCAAATTGCAGATATCTTCACTAAGCCATTCCAGGAAAATAGGTTTTTAACCTTAAGACATAGTCTTGGGTTAATGGAGTTGCCATAAAACTGAAAAGTTCTAAATTTCTAAAAGAGTGAGTTAGATCAAGAGAAAAAGAAAACAGGTTTCTGAAATGGGTATTCAGATAACCTATATGAAAAGAAGGATGTTAAGGTTTCTGAGAGTTGAGACTTCAAAAGCCTAAGGTCTTCTGGAAATAGGAGTCCAGAAAGACTGGTCAGTATATAGTCCATAAGTATATAAAACTATAACTCAAATACTATGGACAAGCCAATATACATTGGTATTTTTTGAAAGAAGGAATTCAGAAAACCATTTTTAAGTCATGAAGTATGGAGGAACAAATAGTCCACAAAGTAAAATTTCTGAGAGTCAAACATGTCTATGATTTTGTGTTTTTATCATTTTTATGATAAGTAACATAAAACAAGACTTGCTCTCTAAATGAAAAGACCAAAGGTTTTAGTCTCTCATACTAACAGTGACTTATGGATATATATTGCCAAAATTCATTAACTAGACACGGGAACAGTTGTTGATTGACATCATTGCAAAGATATTCAACCATAACCCTTGATGAATAAACGTTTGATCTCAACGTGTGAGATTAAATCTCAACAAGTAAGCCTGTTGCAAAAACAGTCATGGCACACTTTGCATTTAATGCAATGTAGAAACGTACACCACGCCTACGCATTGTGCACAGATACACATACGAATTTCTATACGTATGTTGTATCAATGTAATTTTATCTTGCTATATATAAAGGAATCCGGTAAGAGACATACACTTTTACCAAATCCGAGATTTTCACTTCCATCAAAATAGTAAAAACTCTCTAAGTTTTCTTGTTTGTCTTCTTAAAAGATAGACTAAATTCTCTCGAATTGAAGCACTTTCATCATTAACCTTACTCTCAATACTCTATATAAGAGATGGCACCCAGAAAGACCTCACTCAAGAAATCAGTTGCGACTGCTTCTTCTGCTGAGAAGTAAGAAGAAAAGGAATTGCAACTATTGGGCAAACACGTGCTGGATGATTTCAACCCAGAGGACTGGACCTCCAGCCTTTAAAATGAATTGGGAAGCACACATGGTTGAAAAATACTAAATGTTGCTATATCTTCCACACCACACAAAAACTTGATTATGAAGACGATTTCGAAAGCACACATCAAGAAGTTTCTCTGTGCTGCACCCAGTGGATTGTCTCCACTAGATGTCTTAGAGTTTTACAACTCTTCCCAAGTCTACATCAGGATAGTGAACAATGTGAGGAATCGTTCATAAAATCCAAGCTTCAAGGTGTAGAAATACATCTTGATTGTGACTCTTTCTGCAAATCTTTCATCTCAAGAATCGTGGGACAACTTAAGAAATAAAGACGAGAGACAAGGCTTTGAATACAAGTGACAGAGTGCTTTATGAAGAAGCTGTAAACGATAAGATAGAGGACTTCCACTCTTCTTTCATTCTGGGAGACATCAGAATCAGACACCTCTTTGAGCACTGGAATGTGCTTGCTAGCATCCTGCATAAGTGTTTTGATGGCAACAAAGGAGGTGTTGACTAAATCAATTTGGGGCAGTGGATGATAATGACCATTCTCCATAAAGAGCTGAATGATAGAGACAACCTCTTTAATTGGGGGAAGTATATCTTAATGAAGTTCGTGAATAGGGTCAATGAGTTTGAACCCAAGGTGGTCAAAGGCCATGCTGATACCAAGTCGAACATGCACTATGACCTGAAGATTTGCTACATTTTGGAGAAATGTGGAATAGTGCTCAGAGAGCACATGGACATCCTAGTGACCAACACAATGTACCGACATGCTCATGAAGAAGCCTTGAAAAAGATTGCCAAAGATGAGTTGGTTGCTCAGGGAGAAAGGGTATCTGAAGAGATACAGGTTGAGGTCCAAATTTCCAAGAAGCCAAGGACCAAGTAACCTAGGGAAAAGAAGAGGGTGCAAATTCTTATTGATGACACTCCTCAGTCAGAGAGGGAAACACAAGATGTTGAAGCCCAATAACCCCTTCCCGTCCAGAAGGACTCTAGTTCAGAAAGGAGATCCTTAAGCATAGGTAAAATGCCAGAGGTGTCTATGAATGATCTCAATGAGATAGAGGAGTCTATCCAAAATATTAATGAAGACTCAAAGGATGATCTACCACTCCAGATGGTACTTAAAAGATCACGAACAGAGACCATGGTGGAGCCTCTAGCTCATTCTCACTGACCAAGAGAACTAAGGTTGCAAAAGATGCAATCCAAGAAAGGTCGGTTGAAGATGTCACACCCCAATAGGTAGATGAAGGCTTGGCGGTGGATGACAAAATGATGGAAGATTCTGACATTACTTCCACATTCCAGTTGCCAGTAGACTTGATTGTTGAAGAAATTCCTTCATCTGTATAGGTTCCTCAACTATCTGAGAGGGATCAAACTGAGACAGGTAGTCAGAATGATCAAGTAGGGGAAATGTCCGATGTACCAGAAACTTCAAACCATGAAATGGAAGCCACATTGCCTGAAGATAACTAGGTAATAGAGGAGTTTATATCTAACTTGTGGACATTTTGAGAATGTTAACTTGTTACTCATAAACTTCCTTTGTTATAAGCTTTCATGGAGACACCTCCAGGTTGAAGAAATTTTGCCTACCCCTCTGAATGAAGTTGAGGTTCCTTCAACCTCTGCACAACAAGAACCTGATCTTGTGCAACAAGTAGTCAATTGTCTCTGAAAAGAAACAATTTGATACTTATTAAATTCTTGTGTGTATTTAACTTTATTTTGTCTCTATACAAGCTCCAACTGAGAATGCCAATGAAGTGGTGGAAACACCACAAGAACAAGTAATTCCAGAGGTTGAAAAACCTTTGAAGAAATTGTTTGAGCCTTCAATTGTGGAGATATGTAAAACATGAATTAGTTTTCTTAGTGAATAACTTGTGACAATTCATTTGTGTAATCAAACGCTTTGCTTCTTCAAATAGGTTCACTCTGAAGAAAAGGTGACTGGGAAAAATGTTGTGACCTCCCCAAAATCTATGGAAATAGACACAACTGAAATAGCTAAGTCTCTAGAAAGGGTGCCAGAGACCACTCAGGTTTTTGAAAGAAATGATTTTGAGCTTCCTAACTTGAAAGTAAGTGAAATCTCAGAAATTCATATCTTTCTAACACCTTTCTGTAGAATATTTCTAAACCTACATTTTGATTTTAATTCTCAGGCTCCAGCAGAAAGAATGGTACTGAGGAAGCTGCCACTCCTCTCAACACGATATCTGAAGCACTTATTGCTCCAGAAGTCCAAGTAAATGAGCCTAGTGTTGACACACTTTAGTATGCTCAGAAAAACTTAGACTTCTTTATTCTCAGATAACCATATGTAAGTTTGAATAAAACTAACTTGAAACCATTCTTTCAGGCTCAAGTGATACCAGTGATCGACGTGGATGCACCACTTGATCTACTGAAGATTTTCCAGACAATCACCCTCAAATGACATGTTAAATGTTTTAGGCAATGGCAATAGCTTAAAAAAGCTAATATAACGGAGCTTGCCAAGGTGATTGATCATAAAGAAAGAAGGGCAAGAGCCTTCGATCTTGAAAACTACGTTCATGCAATGTTTCCCATAGAGGACTACTCTCATCATACACTAATGCATGACAATTTCACATCAACGTTGGGAAGAAGCTGATGGACGACTTCAATGCTGTGAATGAAGAAACCATAAAACAGATGGCACTAGACCCTGCACTACCCCAGACCCTTAGAGTTTATCCCTCTGAACAAGAGGAAGTAAATGGGCAAAGGATTACACTCCCCACTGTAATCAATCTGGTCTCAGATGAAGAAGAAGAAATCGATGAAAATGATGTTGATTATTCAACTGATCATCCAGAAGGAGGTGATAACAACCCATCAGATGATGATAGTCCATCACCAGGGACGGGTGGAATGGCATAAGGAAATGCCAGAATAGGGACTTCACCTGCTCCAGACTCTACTTAGAGAGACACACCATGATCACCAAAATCACCACCACTAGCTGACCATCAAATCCAACAAGAATCCAATGATCAAAATCAACAAGCTGATCAATCAAAAGAACTAAAAACTATTGAAACTCGAGTTGCAAAACTCAAGAAAATGTTGGAAGAAGAAAGCAAGCTCAATCAAGAGTATCAGTCTCTAGTTGAAGCTAAGGAAGCCCAATTACTGAAGATTGAAGCAGAGAATGCAAAGGAGAAGGCACTCCTTGTTGAAAACCTACAATTGAAGAAAGACATCGCTGTCACAGCTGCAGAGTTGGACGCTCTGGTGACATAGGATACAGAGCATGATGCTAAGGTTGCATCAAATAGGCTAACAATACCATCATCTCAGAAAGACAATGCCAAGGGAAAAGGCAAAATGGTTCTTGGGCTCGACAATATTGATTAGAATGATCACATCTATGTGAGCGCTGATGATGAGACACATGATATGGCTCCAGAAGAGGATGCAATTCTTCTCTCTCATTAGAAGAGAGAATTTCTTGCTCCACATATCTTCTCCTCACCAGCCATTATTTCCAGATACGATAAATTCTTATGAAGAAGCACTGTGTTTGCTAAGGTGCGATCAGAGTTGGTTGTTGAAGACTCCCAGGTACTTTCATATGTTCCATCAAACCTAAAGCCCATTGCTAAGCTCTTGCTACACAGAGCTACTAGCATTGCCTTATCTCAGAAAGATCTAGGCATGGTCTACGATGAAGACTTCAACAACGTTAATAAGTCACTTGAGGAAGCATTATATGCCACTCAGAAAGCAAAAGCCATCTTTCCTCCGTTCGAAGAGCTGAACCAAAAGAAGCAATTACTCCTTAAAGATAATCAAGAGCTCAGAGCAGAAGTCCATAAGCTTGTCCAAGTCACAATAATCTGCAAAAGAACTTCGAGTCACTCTTTCACTCTTACGTTAGTTTGAGTCGGTCACTCATGTCTATGGGGAAAGAGAATCAAGCTACCCAGAAAGGCAAAGGTAGGAAGAGAAAATAACTACCTCCCTCCACAAGTCAAGTTCCAGACTAGGACTCCCTTTCTGAAGAACTCCAGGTTCCATAAACCAGAGTTAGAACATCAACAAGGCTTAAAAGCATAATAACTAGGGGTTCCAAGGCCCTTATTATAGCTGAAGAGAAAAAGCCTTCAGAAGAAGAAGAGAAGGAAGAAGGAGAGTCCCAAGGTCAGGAAACATGTAAGTCTCCAGTTAGAAATTTTAACAATGATGATGATGAGATTGATACAGATGAGCATCCACTTCAGAAGAGAAGGAAAGTGGGTAGCCTTCACGAACCACCACTGGTAGTACCAACCAATGCCAGAACTCCTTATGGGAATACCAAGTCGATCCAAGGTGGATCTTCCAGCACAACGCCCATAAAGCATGAAGAACTTTCTCTGGAGGAAGGACTAAATAGAAAAATGTGCAGGGATTTACAGTTTGGTAGAGTTCAAGAGAAAGAACCTGAAAGACTAGCTGCTGTCCATATTGAGTATGTCAAAACTGATGACAACCAATTAGCCTACAAATGCATACATCTCCAGAATGGTTACAAGATCCTTGAGCTACAACACTTGCTATTAAACAGGAGGTTTCTAGAACCAATTTATAATCAAATGATGGCATGAAGAACCAACAAGCCTACATTGCTAAATCCATCAAACACCAAGGCATGGCTTGATTTTGAGGTTTACGCAAGGACTGGGGCTATGAAGAAGCCACTTGATTTTACTTGTCCTTATCCCAAGCCTGATGAGATACACAAGACCAGGAAGTTGGGTGCTACTCTCAGCATACAGAACATACTAGAAATTGAACTTTATGAGTCATTTTACATGACAAAGGAACAATACATGGATGACATTGCTTACTTGGAGAAAATTTACAAGTATCATCAATTATCATTGCTGAAGGTTAACCATGCATGGGTATGGGGCAAATATCTTTGGGTCAAGCACTTTGTTCACAAAAACAAAGAACTTGCAAAACTTATGAAGAGATTTGTGGATTATCCAGAAAGGCAGAATTAAGTGTCAGAAGATTACTCTATGAATATGTTGAAAACTGTAGGAGGGTTGACATCCATTGATCCAGAGATGAACTGAAGAACTTGTGGTTTCTGAACCATAGTTGTTTTTGAAGATTAGTAATTTAGGATGTCTTATTTGGAGCTTAGTTTCTCTTGTTGTCCTAATTTACTTAGTAGTTTTGTAAATAGTTTGCTGAATTGATCTTAATTGTTCAATATTTGTAAAAGTTATCTTGTGATGTAATGTTCTTTATGATGATTATGCTCTCAAAAACCATCTATAAAAGATAACTTGTTAGCAAAGATCACATCTTGTGATTTGGTTGATGTTTACTTTCTGCACTTAATTAACTGATTGAAATATCATTTGAAATGATTAAATGATGGATTGTTTTCACTTCCATGTTTGTAATAGGACTTTAGTCATGGTTGACTGATCAAAAGGGAAAATTTTTTTTAGGAATATCTATTAGTATTTTTTATCAATCACCATATGACTTATTTTTAGTACAGAAAGGTGACTAGTATTCTTGGTTCACTTGAACATTGTAAAAGAAGAAATCACTTATTATGTTAGTCTAGTTAAACTTGTAATAGGATTGTTAGGTCTCAGATGTAATCTTATATTTCGAAGAAGGCCATGAAGAAGGTTCTAGCAATGGATTTTAATCGAAGATTTGAACACTGAAGATTGCACAAGTTTGATGAAGACATAAGGTTAAGTCTCCTCAGATAGACTATGATCAGAAACCATATTGTATAGTGCATATATTGCACATAACAAGTCTCTAAACATATGACAACATTGAGTTCAGGAGTATGCTAGCTTTCAGAAAGGTTCATGTGTCAGTTGAGACTATAGGACAAGAAATTGTACTGTGCATTAATTACACCGGCTGGAAAGTCGCTCAATATATAGTCCTCTCTGAAAAATGAGAAAGGGACTTTTGAATACTCATGATATCAAAGGATTGAATTTTGAGAAGATCTAACGGATACTATTCAAACGACTCTCAAATTCATCTATAAATATCACTACTTAGAAGTTGAGAAATACACACACGAACTACGTTCATAACTACTTATCAAGCAAGCATTCTCTCAAGCATTCATACTACGATTCTCCAAGCTTACTGTTGCGACTAACAAGCTCGAAGAATCACTAGTAGTTCTAAGTGTCCTTAACCTATAACAAGAGATTGTTATTCATAAAAGAGTTGAACTTTCGGATACCCTTTCTGAAGCTCATTCTCAAGAACGGATACCAATTACTTGGGTCGTAAAAGAGAACCTACCATACATTGAATAAGTGTATCAAGTAGTGTCATCTCTTCTAAGCTCTCAGAAAACATAGTTGACAAATTATAGGAGAAGCTTACCTGATAATTCAACTTATAATCAACACCATCAAGGCATGGAGTACATGAAGTACTTGATTTAGGAAATCAAGGAAAAACTCCAAGGTTATCTTGAGTACAGGAAGTACTTGGCTCGAGGAGCTAGGGAAAAACTCAGTGGAAATATTTGGTTGGGAACCATTTGATTGTATGGATCTTAAAATATGATATATCGTAAGGTGAATTACTAAAATAATAAATAGGTAACTCTAAAAAAATATTTTTTTATTTTTTAAAATATTATAAAAGGAAAATTTGAATTTTTTGAGTAATATTTATATTTTTCTAATCTAAATATTTATAAAAAGGACGATCGCCTTACTGCTTTGGTGACGTCCCATTGCCCTGCCGCCTTATTACAAATATTAATAAAAAACTCTAATTATCTTCTAAAATATTTTTAAAAATAAAATAATATCTTTTTAGATTTAATAAATTTTTATTTTAAACAATGAAGCGCATCTCAGTTGGTAAGACGATTCACCTCCAATCAATAGATCAGAGGTTCGAGTCACTGTTTAGGCATTTTTAAAAAAAATATTTTATCGTAGTTTTAAAATGAAACAGAATATATATGTCATTTTTTAAAATTGTTTCCTGTAGCCGAGTAGTACGTAAGCCTGCGTGATCGTAAAAAAACTCTACTTACTTATAATTAATTATTAGGGATAATTAATTATTAGGGAGATAATGAATTAATGAGATATGATTGTAGTGCGGTTCATGAGAAGAAGGTTACATATGGAACTTGTGGATTATCTGACGTGGTGAGTAGATTCTTTTGACGGCATCAACCAGTTTTAAGGCATTTTTAAAATTTAGTTTTGAGTTTTCTTTTAGAAAGAAAGAAATTAATTTTTTTCTCTTTAACTGAAATTTATTATAATGTATTTAACTGAACTGAAGTAATGTATAAATTATAATTAATTAAACTAAACTAAACTTAATTAAAACGAATTAAATTAAACTGAATTTAATTGAACTGATATCATTTAAAGTTCAAATAGAATATAGCCTCATATTAGGAAAAGAGTCATACCATAATACAAGTAATATAAAAGTAACGTTGTAATAGATTCACCAATCAACATCAAGATAACATAAATTTATGTAACTCAAAGCGTAAAGATTGATAGATAGCCACGTGAATCCATCGCAAATTGATGACAGAGGTGGTCTACAATTTGCTTCGCATCGAAATTAAGCAAATTCACGTAGTGTTTGGTGGATTGTAGGGTACACGTTTTCATTGGTTGAACCCGGAAGAGTTTTCTAGATTATTTATGACCAATAATGCGTCGCTTTCCAGAATAATTTTGTTGAAGACTATTTCATTTGCTAGTGAAACCTCAAGGAGGGCTACTAAAAGTTCAACAATATTCACATCAAATTGTCCTTACTAACTGTCGGTTAAATGTCATAAAAATTGCTAACCGTTACGTTCAAAATTTTCTAATGAACGGTTACGGTTTAATTGATTAATAAATTCATGTTTCATAACATCAAATCGTTGGTATATCATTCTTGAACCGCTGGTTAATTTAATAAAATATGTTAATTTATTTATGAAAAATAATTAATAATTACTTAACTAAATAATTTTGAAAATAAGAAAAGGGGTTTATACACTTAAAAAAAATTTGAGGCTTAAAATATTTAAATTTTACCTGGTTCAAAGAATTGGGAAAACAATTTCTTTTAAACAGAAGAATTGGGAAAACTTGTATAGTTTCTTTTTTTATATGTGGCCAAGTGGCCTGCGTTGTGTGCTTGAAAACCTATTTTCTTGATCATGAATCGCAACTCATTCAGTAAAATGCTTCTTTTCCAACTAAATAGGTTGAGAGTTCGTGTCACATTTATCATTTAGAAAAAAATAATAAAATTGCTCTAAGGAGTTGTAAAGTGATTGAAGCTGAAGTCAAAGTAATGGTAATTTATCCCTTGTAACATGGGATCTTCTATCGTTAGTCAAGGCATCGCTTTGACTACCATTAGTCACCTATTTTAATCTATTGGATTAAAACTTCAACGGTGGACGAATATTCTCCTACCTTTCGCAATAAGTGTTGATATGAAGTGTTGTTCGAGTCGCACGAGGTGTTGCACTACGTTTTGCTCTAACCACATATATCGCTTATATTTAAATATAATTAATAAATTTAAAATTATATTTTCATATATTCAATACCCCTATTTAAAAAATTAAAATCTTTAAATAAAAAAATTAAAATTAGTAATTAAAATTATATTAAAATATTCGTCAAAGGTAGGAGATTAAACAAAAAATCAAAATCAATAATAAAAATTAAATTAAAACAATTTAAAAATTTTAATTTAGGGTTCATATGAATATTGATGAACTATGAAATTTTAATTAGGACTCATGTGAATGATGTCCACTTTCATGTGATTATTTGAAACTAATTAATAATTTTATAATATTATAATTTTCTTGTAGATTTTATAATATGTGTTTATCTATTTATTTTTTAATAATTAATGGAAAAGGATAAATTTAAATTACAAGTAGTGATTGAGGGCGATAAAAAATGATATAGTAGAGTGCCATATGAAGCATTGATTAAGTGCGATAGAAAGTGACACATGTCAGATATGAACACATTGATTAATAATAATCAGGGCAACACTTTGACTGATATTAGAAAATCTATTGTATCATACATTAGCTTATTAGGAAAAAATCACCAGTTTGACAATTATTTGCGGTTAATTGTCAGTTAGGGTACCGTTGACGGTTATCGGTTACGGTTGGATTCCTTCAACCGGTTGTACTTGTAACCATAGTACTCGGTTCGGTTTTAGGTTTTCGGTTCAGTTACATTAAACATCTGAAAATCACTGATGCCTGCGACTTGTAAAGTATCCCAGTTACCGGCTACCTGGAAATGGCTCGAGCAGGATATACTGCGAAGCATCTGAACGAACCTTGTTCAATTTCGGTACGCCATCTTCTTTTTCGGTTCAAATCCTTGCATAATTTCCCAAATCTGAATACTTAATTCATGAATCATGATCCTTTCTTAACTGCTAGTAATTTTTAATCAGGTGATTAATTTGTTGCTAATTTGTTAGCGTTTCCTTAGAATTAGTACAATTTTGTTTTACTGGCTTGCTCTTAAATGAGAATGATATATCATCTGCATTTGCTCAATTGTTACCCTTTTAGACTTTTGAGGTTATTCTGATTATGCTTATGTTTTGGTTGCTTATTACATTCTAAGAATAACTCCAAATCCAATACCTACGAGCCTATAACAGCACATAATCGATACTGATTGTCAAACTCAAACAACTGATTTGATTTAAGTGAATAACTTGTGCTAGACATGTAAATTTTAGTTAGTTAAGGGAATGTACTTAATATTTAAGGCCTGTGTGCAAATTAAGGTGTTGCATAATATGCATAACTTTTTCCGTGAGCAGCATATGCCCTTGGTCATTGTTTACTCGTATCTTTGTTAGTCTTCAACACTCAGGGGTTGGGATTGACAATATAGCAGCTTATTTGAGACAGGATACCCTGTCTTAATATCTATACAATACTAATATTTATAAATCTGAACAAGTACATGTACTGATTTTGAACATATAAATTGCAAAAAAATTCATGGTTGAGCTGTCTCGGCTAATTGAAGAGTTTGCTGAACCAAAAGATTATCTTGGCTGTGGAAGAGGGGGCTGTGATAGGACAGAAGATGACACTGTTGGTGTTGGAGTAGGCTGTATAACGATAGGCCTCTCCATGGAGTACCGGAAAGATCCTCCGAAGCTCTCCATGGATTTCATGTATTCAGAAGCATTGTTTTCTATTATGAATGCATCCTCAAGTTCACGAACAATGTCAGCCATGCATGGACGATAGGCACCGTAAGGCTCAATACATGCCAAAGCTACCTCCACTACTCTCCACAGAGCTTCAGCATGGTAGCCGCCTTTTATGCTGGGGTCCACAATGTTTTCAACTTTTGAGTTCCTTATGTGAGGCTTTGCCTGTGAACACAATAGTTCGATACATACCATTAGAAATTTATTCAAAGAGTTGATTCCAGGAAGCTACTAAACAAGAATATAAAGAATTTTAGTATGTGACTCCAGATTTAATGATCCATATTTTCCCAAAAGTTCGCAATTAAACTGCTCCAAGCATAGGCTGGCCAGAAAGATTGAATTTAGGTTCATATCAGCCCAAAAATGTCTCTTTATCTTATTTCCACATTATCCTTGTGTGAGTTACCTATGAAAACTTATGTGAAGTTCATTATATGCAAGAAAGATTTATTCACTATGTATACCAAGTTAAATCATATTATGCCGCATTGTAAATTTAGGCTTATGGATTCTTCGATGTTCTTTGGATGTGCTTCATATCGACAAGTTCAGATCTGTTTTAAAATTTTCTTATGCAAAGCCGTTTGCATGTCCCAACAATTTATTCTTGTATAAATACTCTTTTGCCCTTTGCCCACTAATTCGTTATATAAGTATGCAAGATATGAGTTTTTATGACAGGCTACCAATTCTTTGGAACATTAACTAACATATAATGTGTTGACTTAACTTTAAGTTTTGGATTCTATCTAGTGCATACATCATTGATAAAGACTATTGGTAAATCAAAGGCATATGCTATAGACATGAAGAAAACTAACCTTATCAATTAGACCTAAGAATTTGGAGCAACTACTCTGCTGTTCATGTTTAAGTAAGTACATATAAATAAACACTTACCCATTCAACTAAGCTCCACTCGTTCCTTGGCCTGTTTATGTTTAGAGGTTCTCGCCCACTTACAATTTCAAGTAAAACGACCCCAAAACTGAAGACGTCACTTTTTGCTGATAGATGCTGTGTTGAGTAATACCTGAATGAGGCAATAATTTCTTGATAAATTCTCAGAAAAACATTTGTGCGTGAATTATTTTGGAAATAGAACTTGAACTAGTGTGGAACAGTATCTATTAATGGATAAGTGCAAATTAGTGTTATATTATTTCCAATCATTGTTCAAAACTTCACTGTTGTCTACTGTTAATTCTAATTATGTTCTAGTCAAGTGCTGTATATATCCTACTTACTCTGGATCCAAGTATCCGGCAGTACCCCTTACTTCTAAGGATGTGCCACTATCCCCTTCTTGAGGTGCATATTTCGAGAATCCAAAGTCTGCAACCTTTGCGCACATGCTATGATCGAGAAGTATATTACTTGATTTCACATCTCTATGGATAACACAGCGGTCAGAGTATGTGTGCAGATATGTTAAACCTGCATAGCAGGAAATCCATTAGAAGTTTTAGTATTGTAAAAATAGAAGTGTAGTGAAGTTAGTCTAGGGAGTGTAACAGATCTTTAATATTTACTAGTGAGACTGCATGATATAACTGAATGAGCAGATATGAGCACCTAACAGAGTGAAGTATATATATATCATGCTCATTTAAAATATTGATTAGTTTGGATACATGCACATTTCTGAAGCCCATCGGTACTTGCCTCTTGCTGCTCCTAATGCAACAGAAAGTCTTGTTGGCCAATCCAAAGTTTTGCGCTTCGATGCTGCTCCTGTTAGGTAGCAAACAGTGAAACATTAGTGGTAATATCCAATTGAACATGTTTGATGGTGTTTGAAGTGTTTATTGAATATACCGTAAAGTCGATCTTGTAGAGAGCCATTAGACATGAAAGGATAGACAAGGATCTGTTGCTCATTTTCACAGCAATATCCAAGCAGTGGAACCAGGTTTTCATGTCGAATTTCTGAGAGAAAAGTCAGCTGCATAATTCATCAACGGTAACTGTCAATTTGAGGTTGTGTATGTTCTTCAACACAAATGATCATCAAGTAAAATGTTTCAGTTATGAGCGTGAAAGCTATATTATTTGTGAACAACAATGCTTTCATTATGGTTATCTAATAGATGGAACTTCTAGGAACTATAAGCTACAAGCATTTATACATCACATAACACAGGTTACCTCATTGTCAAATTCACGAGTTCCTTGGGTTGAAGTAGCTGATCTGACCTTCACAGCAACTTCTTGACCGTCAGGTAGGGTACCACGGTAAACTGGTCCAAACCCACCTTCACCTATCATCAACTTGTAATGTTGTGTTGCATTGTCTATGTACTCCAGAGTGAAATTCTGAATAGATATCGATTTTCCTAAAAGAGTTTCTGAACTTGCTACCGCATAGATTGCATCTGCATATTAATTGAATTTGAATACTCATTAGATCTATATTCAGAACTTACACTTTCCTCGGAAGTAATTTTGTTTTGTGTAATTATACTTGAATTCCTCACTGAATAGATGATTGGCTTAGGCAGGAGAAATGGGCCATATATGTGGCTGAATGTTTTAGTTTTGCTTGCTTAAGATTTGTTTTGTATAGTTACATATGCATTATATCAGTGAATTCCTTCGACAAAATAGATTCTTAAAGCCTTGAAGACTGGTATTACTATTCATTCCTGCGACAAATACTATCTAAAACAGAAAGCAATAGATTCTTAGTGTAGTAACCAAGCTCAGGAAAAAACAAAGTAATTATTTTTTCGCTCAATGTTCAAGCACAATCAAACATGAAATTTGGTAATTGGGAAGAACTTAAATACTATGTACCTGTTTTAGGATTTATCTTTGTTTTTTTTTTATGCAAGAACAGCTACTAATCCATTATAGTCTAGGTTATCGAATCATTTTGTTATTTTAAGTATAAAATTAGTCTTTCTACCATATCCACTATGTAATGAATCGCTACAATTTGAACTCTATTGTCTGCTTATATCGAAATGTATGGAACTCATTCATCACTTTGCACTTCGAAATTAGTGTCAATAATTCTATCTTTCATAAATTTAATAAGTTCAATATAAAACCATCTACTTACTCTTAGACATGGGATGCCCTTTCTTATCATACTGTCGAGACTTCTTCTTTTTGTTTCTATACATACAGGCTATACACATACTGCCTATGATGGTGACCAAGAGAGTTCCGCAGACCACAGCACCTATGATAATCCCTTTTAGATGTTGGGAGGATGTAGGAGAGTTACAAATCCCATCACTATAATATAGACACAGAATCAAAAGAGAGAAATTCGTGAGACTTTCACTTAAGAATGTAAATAAAAGAACTTTTTAGCACTGCATAAACTAATACTAGATGCCTTGGAGCATAAGTTTCATACTCTGTAACAATATTTGATTTGTTTCGATTGGCAGTGACACTTTTGCTCAGTTGAGGATTGCAACCAAAATATCTAGAGTAAGAATAATACAGATGCATAGTTAGTGATAGGAAAATCAAATAAAGATGGCCTTATGTTTTATATATATATTTTGAAGTTTAACCTACAGTGTTCTGCTTTGAACTTTGAAAACAAACTTACAGTGTGGTCAGGTTTTCCATTGAGCTCACAGAACCTGTAATGTCACCTTTCAGATCATTATGGCTCAGATCCCTGAAAAGTCAATGAAAAAGATTAGATTATACCGCTGTATTCTTGAACTATTGATTGTTTAGGTGATGCTTCTAATTATGAATTACATGCATGCTTATCTTGACTGAACTCACATAATTCCTACATTTGGTGTATATGTAATTTGTATTAGGAAGATGAATAGAGATGATTGAGTATCTATAGATTTGTATTGGATTGGATTCTCATATCTTACGAGAGCTATCTTACAGGAGCAGGGGTCCATTTCCATTATGTGATAATTAAATCTTTGTTGACACGCTTTTCTACCTGCATATAATGCTTTAACTTTCTTGTGTTACAACCTTTAAAACATGTAATTGATAGAAACTAGAAGTTCGATGCTTATGCTTGCGAATAGTGAGTTACAGTGAGGTCAAAGTAGAGGAAGCTGGAAACTGAGGAATGGTGCCAGTGAATCCATTGTTGCTCAAGTTCCTGCAGTTTACTTTACCTAGTCAGTGAAAAGCAAATAGTAATCAACATTAACAATGTTAATAATGATATTTGAATCTTACAATTCTTTCAGGTATATCAGCTTAGTGATACTGTCTGGAAGTGGTCCGTTGAGTTTGCTGAATGATAAATCCCTGCATGATATATGAAATAAAATTGTTCATTCTTTGGATAATGTATTGTAGCCAGACAAGAACAAAATAGTGATTCTCTGCAGAGAAGCAACTTACAGTTCACTTATGACTAAGGTACCATTTACTGGCGCACAGGACACGCCGTGCCATGGAATAGGGCGACAAGGGTCTCCCGACCAAGTTATCAACATTTGATTTTCCTCGTTATTTGCAATCAGCACATCCTTCACTTCAGTGCTTGCTTCAACTGAATACACAGCATCAGACTCAAATCAATTGTTGTTTCTATTTTAGGCGTATCCATATATTTTTATGATTTCTGACAAAACATCTTAGATGGGGATATTATTTCAATTTTTGAAAGTAAAGCATTTGATGTGTGCAATACCTTCTCCTGCATCTGTTTCTTGGTTTGTTGTGTACACCCTAAAAATCTCGTACGCGTTGCAGATTGGTCCCAGTTGAGAATTCAATGCTTTAGCTAAGGTCAGATTAAGGACTCCATTTGCAGTGAAGTTTGTAACAGAGACCGAGTAATGTGTACCATTGGCCAATATATCAACCTCCTGTTGCCTTTTATCATTAATGTAGATATCAAAGACCCTTTGCCCAGCTTGAACCGATCCATTGAGCTCAAAAAAGTGGAGGTAGAGAACATAATCATAGTCTCCAGCATCCAGGTTTCTGTACACATACTCTAACCTTTCTGGATGGGTTACAGCTGTTTGTAGTACTTGAATAGGAGCCAGCGTACCAATTTCATCTGTAATATTGACACTTGTGTTTGATGCTGGTATGTAGTTAGCTGCTGTGTCTAGTCTCCATATTCGGTCATATGGGTCAACTGGATACCTGATTTTACAATTACATTAATGCTTAAACCCTGAGTTGTAATGAAAAAAAAAAGTATGGTTTGTCTGTTCACAAAATAAAAAAAATCATTATGAGAGCAGTTCCTGGAGTAAACATTCTTGTGTTCTGCATGTATGACTGTTATAATGAGTTCTAGCAAGTAAACAAAATCATAAAAACTCAAGACAACATATAAAGTCAGACAATAGATCAGCTTTTGTTTGAAATTTTTCATGGTATTTATTTGATTTGATCATAAGTTGAAATCTAATTTTAGTTTACCTGATTTCAGCGTGTATATTTCCAGCATCAACCCTATCTACAAGTTTGAGAATAGTTGAAGTATATCTCTGGCGGTAATCTGGATGTGAAGCCCTCAGTTCCAGCCTTGAAAGATATGCGTCACCATTGCCCTTGACTAAACAAAAGTTAGTGTTGTTACTAGTCGATCTGTACAGCACCTCAACCGTCGACCTGCTAACCGAATTTAGCCGTGCTATTTCTGTGGTGCCAACTGCAACATTAAAGTATGCATCTTCCGAAGATGCCCGAAGAGTGGTGAGGGGGAACGTTCCTCTAATTAAATAGACAGTATCACTCTCTGTTGGTAAGTTGTAGCACCATTTGCTATCATAGTCTGAGTTAAAAAACCGTGCTACGTTGCTGTTTTGATTGTCGTGTCCTGTCCACTCTGTGTTTTGACAAGTTTGCCTACTTGAGTACCAGCTTTCATCTGGAATATAGTCAATAGTTGTGTTTGGCTCCGTAAAATTAGCATCAGCACAGCACTCTATGCTAATAAATCCTGCATATATCATTTAGTAAATGTAAATGCTCTGCTACTGTTTGGGAAGGCTGATTCTGAACACACCACATCACGGATATGGGAGAATACAAATATTATGTCCATTTTCTTGGGACCGGGAAATTAATTACCTTGACCAAGTGTGAGTGAAAGATGCATTCATTATAAACATATCAGATATGTAGATACATTTCTGCCACTATATCTAATAGATGTAGTCTAGGTTATATCCCCAAGGATCTGGGAAGTTTTGATCAAAGTCGGCAGACAACACTGCTTTTACTAGGAAATTGATCAACTGAGTTCTACTATCATTATGTGATAAATAACAGTGATGTAGATTCTTAACCATCTCATTCAATTTACTTGTACTTCATGAATGCTTGTTATGTGACTTAGTGGAGCTTTCCATAGGGCTTCTAGGCCCGTAACACTCAGACACCAGTTCCCAAAATCTTGCTGTTATGGCCCCTCATGTGTCTTAAATACTGAGTTTGTAGGTCTTAATTTGCCATGTAGTGATATCCTTGCATTCACGGATTCCCAAACCCCTAGGATTTTTATAAGAACTGTGTTATACAAATTCATCACTAGTATCTAGCCTCGTCTAGGATTTTATGGTAATTTCTTCAAAAGTACAAGACTAGACTAACCACTTTGAGAAGAAAATCTGCGATACCACTCATTATGGCCTTACACACCATTGTGAAACTTGAATCTTAATATGATTTGAACAGGAAAACTTGAATTTGACTGATAATTGATAAACTTGATGATATCATAATGGTATATGTTACTGGATGAAACTGAAGAACATACCTTCTTGTGCAAAGCTAGATTGAACGAACAGAAACAGGCAAATGATATAACAAGTAGTCAAGCTTATATTCACATGATCCAACCCTTCCATCATCCTATATTCATTACTGAAACTTTACCCATCGGGATGATTTAGGATCATTACCGAAAAATTCAAGAATTTCTCCGAACCTTCATATTTTCTCTGCTTTGATTTTTTCAGGGTGAGAACAGGGGACAAAAGGGCATCTGGAACTCAGAAAGACTTGATGAAATTCTGAATCAATTTCCAGTTTGACTTCAGAGGTTGGTACTGCTGAAACATCTAGACATTAATTTAAGCTGGTGAAATTTAAATCCATTAAACAACCATTGTTTTAAACTAATACATACAATGATTAATTTCAGTTGTTAGTTTTATCCTACAGTTGCTATTTCTTTATTGTTAGGCAGTTGTTAGAGTTAATTAGAATAATATGGGGGCGGAGCAACCATCTACATGTATTGAAACATCTTTGTCTGAAATCCGTCCCTCCTATTGTCCGTTACCGTGAGCTCTACGTCAAGAATGATTTTATTAATGCTATTCTGAATGTGATTTACAATCTACCTATATTGACTATAAGAGGACTGTGTCTGAGTATTAGGTCTGATCTGTTTTGCCTTAAGAAAAATCTATTAAATATTTAAAATCTTGCTGTTCTCATCACAACGTTTCGATCAATCAGTGCTGAGCTGATGTGCAGTTACCATTTTGGCTTGCCTTGTAAGAGAACTTCTATAATAAACTAACTTGGGTTTTTCTATGGTTGGGTGACTGTTATTTACCATATCATTTTCAAATGAAATTTATGGGTTTAAACTTTGAACTCTGTATACCAAGTCAACAGAAATTCTTGCAGTAGATGCTGAGCTTGAAATCGCTTATTCTGTATCAATCCCAAGTGATCTCTAGTAGTGCTAATTTCATGTTAGCAAGTAGTGACAGCTGTTGTAGCATATATACGACCTACCTAAATGTTTATGTCGACTCTAAGTACCAGTATCAAAAAATCCTTTTGGCATGAGATCTTTATACTGAAGAAGCACTGATATTACTCAAGTAGTCAGGTGATGTGAATGTGCCTTTTGTACAGTAGAAAGGGACTATATTAGGATGAGGATGCTAGAATCGACATCTAACAAGTAGTTTGTCAATTTTCAACATATAGAACTTGTCATTGTAAAATTTGGAGGTTTTCTGTGAAAAGAAAAATAGGAAAATGTATGTACCGATAGAGTTCCATCAAGAAACAAGACAAAGGAGGATGAGTTGGAACCGCCTTCAAAGAAGCTGTGAAGGTAATTGTTAATTAAGTTGATTGGTATATATAACAGATCGGATAGATGGGGATATTTCTAACGTGAAGTGTTTTACTCAGTCAAAATCGATGTTAACTGCATCAAATAATCTAGGCGACCGTACAAACAATAACTTGCCAAAGATTCGGAATTCTGTCTGATCATATCGTTTACGAAGGCGTAATTGTTTGTCGCTTCAGTACGTTGCACTTAGATACCGTTTATTTAAAATTTATAATTTGCTGAATATTATGTGAGTCCGGTGAATCATTAATTGGGCAACTGATGAACGACTGTTGTGGTTTTCCCAAGTCTTATTAATGAGATATAATTGTTAAAAGTTTGGAAATATAGTGAAACTTCAGATGACCTGAAAAAAAATATTTCTATAGAGTTATTTCTAAGTAAAAGTTTGTACTAAAAACATATTTTTCACAATAAAATAATATGCACAACTTAAATGTTAAATTTATTATATAAAATTATTAAATACTAACATGATAAGGTAGAATCATTTTTGGTCAAATCAGAAGGATCATAAATATATGAATTACTACATACACAAAAACTAAAAGATAGGTTTACCACTCAAAAGTTCAAATTACTATAACAAACAACTTTTGATAAGTATTTTACATCTTAAATTCAGAATGAAAATCATATATATAGATAAATATTATTGAATATTATTTTATTACAATATGGGATATAATTATTTAAGGTAGGATCGGATAAAGTCATGGAATATGATAATGTGGAATTTATTCTTACCAGAGTTTATTTTATGACTATAGAGAGTTTATTCCTTTATAGTGTATTCTTTTATAGAGTTTTTATTGTAGTTGGATTGAAGTTAAGGAACTTGGATTTTATATGCAATAGGTTCTTTACCACATCAAGCAAGACATTTACGCTGGCTAATTCAATAGGTTATTGGAACCGATCGTGCCTTATTTTTTCGAACTCTATAAATACAACCATAATTCACTTCATTTCTTCTCACTTCCTTTTCCCCTTCTCATCTACTTCTTAAACTCAAAACGCTAAATGTCTACTCACAACTCTCACCATTCGAACACCCCAAACACCCCACAATCCTACACTCCACCGAATTACCAAGATCATCCGACATAATAATTCTTGATGATGAATGGTATGTCAAATCGAATACCGGCCTTTTTAAACCAATACTACCCACACCTAAATGAAACACCAACCTACGGATACTACCGGAGCCTACAATCCATATTCTTTTTCCTGACAGTTCTATGTTCGTTGATATGTCCCAACACATTCCAGAATCCGTTCCAGAGACTCAAGCTTCACCACCACCAGCGACGGCAAACAAAGGAAAGGGCAAGAAGAAGCAAAGAAGAACGTGGGCACGTCCAATGCGGCAGAGAAAGCAGCCGATGATACAAATGCATAGTCGGAGAAGCATCTGACATTCTCTGAAGATGAGGATAGAGCTCTCATCAAAATCTTCATGAGTTTGAGCGAGGATCCGATCAAAGCCACTAACCGGACGTATACCAACATGTTCACTAATGTTAAGTAGATTTGGGATCAAAACCTTCGAGATGGCCATCCACTAACCGACCTCCGACTGAACTGCTAATTCACTACGTGGGAGATGGACTCGGATGAAGGAAGAGATCAACCACTTTATCACAGCCTATGACGATGCAAAAATCGTGAAATTGGAGGTAAAAGTGGTCAAAATGAGGATGATCCATATGGTAAAAAAAGCTATACAAACAGAGGCACAATAACAAGTTCAATCTTGAACATTGTTGGTACGAGATGAGAGACTATCCACAGTGGCAATCTCAAATTAATTTCTCAAGCTTCTCTAGTGCGCCGACTTACAGATTGCAACCGAGTTTTGGAGGTGAAGGTAATGAAGACGAACCTGTTGATGTTGAGGAAAGTGGTGGTGGGATTGGTACTAAAAGGGTTTTTAAGCAGAGTGGTGATGGAAGGAAACTGTATCGAAGAGGTCTATGGGTCGTGATAAGGCGAAGGCCTTTCAAAAGCAAGTAGGGACTAGTGGAGGTTCCGCCATGGAGACTTTATCTCAATCATTCCAATGAATGAACACAATTGAGGAGAAGAGGCTTGAGATGGAACGATTGAGGATGGAATAAAGGGGCAGTTTGAGCAGAACATGATTCAGGTTGAGCGAGAGAGGATTGAAGCAAATCGACAGATGGCCGAAAGGAAGTCTAAGGATGTGAGAACACTAGCTTCGAGCAACCATGAGCAAACTAACTTCAAGAAATACGAAATGATGATTCGGCTAAGCAAGAAACCATCATTGACACCAATGGAGAAGGGTATCTTGCAGAGCCTCAAGAACGAGTTCGGCCATTGATTCGTTCTAGTTTGTTGTTGTGTGCTTTCCTTTCAGTTCGACTATGATTTCAATATGATAGCTTGTTGTTTGTTTTCACTTTCAATCATGTATTAGGATTGTAATGTTGTTGTTGTTCTTGTTGTTCTTGTAACTGTCTGATTCAATCTTAATAAATTCTAAAACATGTTTTATGATGCAATTTGATTGATTTCAACTTCCAATCACTTTTAGAATATGTTAAACATGTTATAAAAATAAAAAAATTAAAAAATAAAATAGTACTATTCATGGTCATCCGAATGATCAACTGGACATGATTTTCGACTGCAATGATCATCGTCAATGATCACCACTATTCATAATCATCCAATCGACCAATTAAGAATGATCTTACTAGCTCAATTACTATACTAAGAAAGTGTGTATTCAAGAATCTGGAGTACTGTATCTACATATCAACATCCAACACAAATTGAGCTTCAATTGAGTGTCTAGGTGGAATTTAATCCACCATAAGTGGGCAAGGTGGAGCTATTTAACACAATCTACTTTGTAATATACTAAAAAAGATAATATTACAAGAATATAACTTAAAAATAAAATATGAAGAATGAAATAAATAAGAATTTTTCTCCTGTAAGATATGAGTAGTAGTACTGAGTTAAAATATGATAATAGTCGTTCACCTTATTGTTTTCTATATATACCCTTCGATTACTTATTTCGTTCTTGTTTTATAATTACATTTATAACATATACAAATGGACCAACATTAATATTTTATTAAAAAGAAGATAAAATAAATAGTAAAACCAAATATAATGAAAAATTAAAGTATCGATTTTGAGTTTTATTATTGTATAGCATTTTATGTTTTAAACATAACAAAATATATTCGATTTTAAATTTATTTCATTCTATCATCTAAAACATAATTAAAACCATCCTTTACATTATTTGGAAATTCATAAGACTCACACGTTATAATTGTTTAGAAAAGAAAAGGGAGAAATAAAATTGAAATAACAAAAAATGATCGGAGCTCCGGCCACTTCGTCCATATTCATTGTTGGTCCAGATAACGGCAAATGTAAAAGACTGGGGGGGGGGGGGGTGAATAGTCTTTTAAAACAATTGTCTATAAACACTATTTCTCATAAACCTTGGGGGTTTCTGATACTTAATTTCAGATAGCGGAAGACTTTAAGCGATCGATAAACGTTAATGTGCTTAGCAGTTATAATGTGTGTGTGTGTGTGTTTTGTTAGAATATAAATGCAATAAGTAAATAACACACCAACTTATAGTGGTTTCCGGAGGTGGCGTAATCCTCTAACTAGTCCACTTCGGCCTTTCTGAGACCTAGATTTCACTAGAACAGACAATTGAGTTCACCTTACAATTTATCCTATTCTAAGATCCTTACAAACAGATGGTTCCCAACAA